>CAJHQQ010003001.1:0-52928 GCA_905132885.1 Moricandia moricandioides
AATCACCCAAAAAGTAGAAATCAAGATCATAGGAGTTATGATGAAGAAGTTATCCCACTTTTAACCGAAGTGACTCTAGTTTGCCATATTTGGAGATTTGGCAATTTCTATTTGATTCTAATCAAATATGAATGAATCATGATGTAAGAATCTTGATTTTGACTCATAATCAGATTAGAATCACCCTGAAGTTGAATCAAGATCATAGGAGTTATGATGAAGAAGTTATCCTACTTTAACCGAAGTGATTCCAGTTTTCTATGTATGGAGATTTGGCAATTTCTACTCGATACTAATAAAAAGAGAATGAATCATGATGTAAGAAGCTTTATTTGGACTCATAAATCAGTGTAGAATCACCCTGAAGTTGAATCAAGATCATAGGAGTTATGATGAAGAAGTTATCCCACTTTTAACCGAAGTGACTGTAGTTTACCCTGTTTGGAGATTTGACAATTTCTTCTTGATACTAATAAAAACAGAATGAATCACGATGTAAGAATCTTGATTTGGAATCTTAAATAAGTCTATAATCACCCTTAAGTTGAATCAATATCATTGGAGTTATGATGAAGTAGTTATCCCACTTTTAACCGAAGTGATTCCAGTTATCCCTTTTACGAGATTTGACAATTTCTTCTTGATACTAATAAAAAAAATGAATCATGATGTAAGAAACTTTATTTGGACTCATAAATCAGTGTAGAATCACCCTGAAATTGAATCAAGATCATAGGAGTTGTGATGAACAAGTTATCCCACTTTTAACCGAAGTGACTCTAGTTTACCCTGTTTGGAGATTTGGCAATTTCTTCTTGATTCTAATCAAACCAGAATGAATAAAGATGTAAGAAGCTTGATTTGGACTCATAAATCAGTGTAGAATCACCCAAAAGTTTAATCAAGATCATAGGAATTATGATGAAGAAGTTATCCCACTTTTAACCAAAGTGACTCTAGTTTACCATGTTTGGAGATTTGGCAATTTTTACTTGATTCTAATCAAATATGAATGAATAATGATGTAAGAATCTTGATTTTGAATCATAATCAGATTAGAATCACCCTGAAGTTGAATCAAGATCATAGGAGTTATGATGAAGAAGTTATCCCACTTTTAACCGAAGTGATTCCAGTTTGCCATGTATGGAGATTTGGCAATTTCTTCTTGATACTAATAAAAACAGAATGAATCATGATGTAAGAAGCTTTATTTTGACTCATAAATCAGTTTAGAATCACCCTGAAGTTGAATCAAGATCATAGGAGTTATGATGAAGAAGTTATCCCACTTTTAACCGAAGTGATTCCAGTTTACCATGTTTGGAGATTTGGCAATTTCTTCTTGATACTAATAAAAACAAAATGAATCATGATGTAAGAAGATTTATTTGGACTCATAAATCATTCTAGAATCACCCTGAAGTTGAATCAATATCGTTGGAGTTATGATGAAGAAGTTATCCCACTTTTAACTGAAGTGATTCCAGTTATCTATGTTTGGAGATTTGGCAAATTCTTCTTGATACTAATAAAACCAGAATGGATCACGATGTAAGAAGCTTGATTTGAACTCATATATCAGTTTAGATTCACCCTGAAGTTGAATCAAGATCATAGGAGTTATGATGAAGAAGTTATCCCACTTTTAACCGAAGTGACTCCAGTTTACGCTTTTTGGAGATTTGGCAATTTCTTCTTGATACTAATAAAACCAGAATGAATCACGATGTAAGAAGCTTGATTTGGTCTCATAAATCAGTTTAGAATCACCCTGAAGTTGAATCAAGATCATAGGAGTTATGATGAAGATGTTATCTCACTTTTAACCGAAGTGACTCCAGTTTACCCTGTTTGGAGATTTGGCAATTTCCTCTTGATTCTAATAAAACCAGAATGAGTCAATACGTAAGAATATTAATTTGGACTCATAAATCAGTGGATAATCACCCTGAAGTTGAATCAATATCATAGGAGTTATGATGAAGAAGTTATCCCACTTTTAACCGAAGTGATTCTAGTTTACCCCGTTTGGAGATTTTGAAAACTTCTTCTTGATACTAATAAAAACAGAATGAATCACGATGTAAGAAGCTTTTTTGGACTCATAAATCAGATTAGAATCACCCTGAAGTTGAATCAAGATCATAGGAGTTAAGATGAAGAAGTTATCCCACTTTTAACCGAAGTGACTCCAGTGTACCATGTTTGGAGATTTGGCAATTTCTTCTTGATACTAATAAAACCAGAATGAATCACGATGTAAGAAGCTTTATTTGGACTCATAAATCAGATTAGAATCACCCTGAAGTTGAATCAAGATCATAGGAGTTATGATGAAGAAGTTATCCCACTTTTAACCGAAGTGATTCCAGTTTACCATGTTTGGAGATTTGGCAATTGCTTCTTGATTCTAATCAAAACAGAATGAATCACGATGTAAGAATCTTGATTTGGACTCATAAATCATTCTAGAATCACCCTGAAGTTGAATCAATATCATTGGAGTTATGATGAAGAAGTTATCCCACTTTTAACTGAAGTGATTCCAGTTATCTATGTTTGGAGATTTGGCAACTTCTTCTTGATACTAATAAAATCAGAATAAATCATGATGTAAGAAGCTTTACTTGGACTCATAAATCAGTTTAGAATCACTCTGAAGTTGAATCAAGATCATAGGAGTTATGATGAAGAAGTTATCCAACATTTAACCGAAGTGACTCTAGTTTACCCTGTTTGGAGATTTGACAATTTCTTCTTGATTCTAATCAAACCAGAGTGAATAAAGATAAGAAGCTTGATTTGGACTCATAAATCAGTGGATAATAACTCTGAAGTTGAATCAATATCATTTGAGTTATGATGAAGAAGTTATCCCACTTTTACCCGAAGTGGTTCCAGTTTACCCTGTTTGGAGATTTGTCAATTTCTTCTTGATAATAATAAAAACAGAATGAATCACGATGTAAGAATCTTGATTTGGACTCATAAATCAGTCTAGAATCACCCTGAAGTTGAATCAATATCATAGTAGTTATGATGAAGAAGTTATCCCAATTTTAACCGAAGTGACTCCAGTTTACCATGTTTGGAGATTTGGCAATTTCTTCTTGATACTAATAAAACCAGAATGAATCACGATGTAAGAAGCTTGATTTGGACTCATAAATCAGTGTAGAATCACCCAAAAGTTGAATCAAGATCATAGGAGTTATGATGTAAAAGTTATCCCACTTTTAACCAAAGTGACTCTAGTTTACCATGTTTGGAGATTTGACAATTTCTACTTGATTCTAATCAAATATGAATGAATCATGATGTAATAATCTTGATTTTGACTCATAATCAGATTAGAATCACCATGAAGTTTAATCAATATCATTGGACTTATTATGAAGAAGTTATCCCACTTTTAACCGAAGTCATTCCAGTTTACCCTGTTTGGAGATTTGGCAATTTCTTCTTGATACTAATAAAAACAGAATAAATCATGATGTAAGAAGTTTTAATAGGACTCATAATTCAGTTTAGAATCACCCTGAAGTTGAATCAAGATCATAGGAGTTATGATGAAGAAGTTATCTCACTTTTAACCGAAGTGACTACAGTTTACCATGTTTGGAGATTTGGCAATTTCCTCTTGATTCTAATAAAACCAGAATGAATCAATATATAAGAATATTAATTTGGACTCATAAATCAGTGTATAATCACCCTTAAGTTGAATCAATATCATAGAAGTTACGATGAAGAAGTTATCCCACTTTTAACTGAAGTGATTCCAGTTATCCCTGTTTGGAGATTTGGCAATTTCTTCTTGATTCTAATAAAAAAAGAATAAATCATGATGTAAGAAGCTTTACTTGGACTCATAAATCAGTGCAGAATCACCCTGAAGTTGAATCAAGATCATAAGAGTTATGATGAAGAAGTAATCCAAGTTTTAACCGATGTGACTCTAGTTTACCCTGTTTGGAGATTTGACAATTTCTTCTTGATACTAATAAAAACAGAATGATGCACGATGTAAGAAGCTTTATTTGGACTCATAAATCAGATTAGAATGACCCTGAAGTTGAATCAAGATCATAGGAGTTAAGATGAAGAAGTTATCCCACTTTTAACCGAAGTGACTCTAGATTACCCTGTTTGGAGATTTGGCAATTTCTTCTTGATAAATAAAACCAGAATGAATCACGATGTAAGAAGCTTTATTTGGACTCATAGATCAGCTTAGAATCACCCTGAAGTTGAATCAAGATCGTAGGAGTTATGATGAAGAAGTAATCCCAGTTTTAACCGAAATGATTCCAGTTTACCCTGTTTGGAGATTTGACAATTTCTTCTTGATACTAATAAAAACAGAATGAATCACGATGTAAGAAGCTTGATTTGGACTCATACATCAGTTTAGAATCACCCTGAATTTGAATCAAGATTATAGGAGTTATGATGAAGAAGTTATCTCACTTTTAACCGAAGTGTGTCCAGTTTACCCTGTTTGGAGATTTTGCAATTTACTCTTGATTCTAATCAAAACAGAATGAATCAATATGTAAGAATATTTATTTGGACTCATAAATCAGTGGATAATCACCCTGAAGTTGAATCAATATTATAGGAGTTATGATGAAGAAGTTATCCTCTTTTAACCGAAGTGATTCTAGTTTACCATGTTTGGAGATTTGGCAATTTCTTCTTGATTCTAATCAAAACAGAATAAATCACGATGTAAGAATCTTTATTTGGACTCATAAATCATTCTAGAATCACCCTGAAGTTGAATCAATATCATTTGAGTTATGATGAAGAAGTTATCCCAATTTTAACTGAAGTGATTCCAGTTATCCCTGTTTGGAGATTTGGCAATTTCTTCTTGATACTAATAAAAAAAGAATAAATCATGATGTAAGAAGCTTTACTTGGACTCATAAATCAGTGTAGAATCACCCTGAAGTTGAATCAAGATCATAGGAGTTATGATGAAGAAGTAATACAAGTTTTAACCGATGTAACTCTAGTTTACCCTGTTTGGAGATTTGGCAATTTCTTCTTGATACTAATAAAATCAGAATGAATCACGATGTAAGAAGCTTTATTTGGACTCATAAATCAGCTTAGAATCACGCTGAAGTTGAATCAAGATCATAGGAGTTACGATGAAGAAGTTATCCCACTTTTAACCGAAGTGATTCCAGTTTACCCTCTTTGGAGATTTGACAATTTCTTCTTGATACTAATAAAAACAGAATGAATCACGATGTTAGAAGCTTGTTTTGGACTCATAAATCAGTTTAGAATCACCCTGAAGTTGAATCAAGATCATAGGAGTTATGATGAAGAAAATATCTCACTTTTAAACGAAGTGAGTCCAATTTACCCTGTTTGGAGATTTGGCAATTTACTCTTGATTCTAGTCAAACCAGAATGAATCAATATGTAAGAATATTTATTTGGACTCATAAATCAGTGGATAATCACCCTGAATTTGAATCAATATCATAGGAGTTATGATGAAGAAGTTATCCTCTTTTAACCGAAGTTATTCCAGTTTACGATGTTTGGAGATTTGGCAATTTCTTCTTGATTCTAATCAAAACAGAATAAATAACGATGTAAGAATCTTGATTTGGACTCATAAATCATTCTAGAATCATCCTGAAGTTGAATCAATATCATTGGACTTATTATGAAGAAGTTATCCCACTTTTAACCGACGTGATTCCAGTTATCCTTGTTTGGAGATTTGGCAATTTCTTTTTAATACTAATAAAAACAGAATGAATCACGATGTAAGAATCTTGATTTGGAATCTTAAATAAGTCTATAATCACCCTTAAGTTGAATCAATATCATTGGAGTTATGATAAAGAAGTTATCCCACTTTTAACTAAAGTGATTCCAGTTATCACTGTTTCGAGATTTGACAATTTCTTCTCGATACTAATAAAAAAAAATTAATCATGATGTAAGATGCTTTATTTGGACTCATAAATCAGTGTAGAATCACCCTGAAGTTGAATCAAGATCATAGGAGTTATGATGAACAAGTTATCCCACTTTTAACCGAAGTGACTCTAGTTTACCCTGTTTGGAGATTTGGCAATTTCTTATTTATTCTAATCAAACCAGAATGAATGAAGATGTAAGGAGCCTGATTTGAACTCACAAATCAGTGTAGAATCACCCTAAAGTTGAATCAAGATCATAGGAGTTATGATGAAGAAGTTATCCCACTTTTATCCGAAATGACTCAAGTTTACCCTGTTTGGAGATTTGGTAATTTCTTCTTGATACTAATAAAACCAGAATGAATCACGATGTAAGAAGATTGATTTGGACTCATAAATCAGTGTAGAATCACCCAAAAGTTGAATCAAGATCATAGGAGTTATGATGAAGAAGTTATCCCACTTTTAACCGAAGTGACTCTAGTTTGCCATATTTGGAGATTTGGCAATTTCTACTTGATTCTAATCAAATATGAATGAATCATGATGTAAAAATCTTGATTTTGACTCATAATAAGATTAGAATCACCCTGAAGTTGAATCAAGATCATAGGAGTTATGATGAAGAAGTTATCCTACTTTTAACTGAAGTGATTCCAGTTTGCTATGTATGGAGATTTGGCAATTTCTTCTTGATACTAATAAAGAGATAATGAATCATGATGTAAGAAGCTTTATTTGGACTCATAAATCAGTGTAGAATCACCCTGAAGTTGAATCAAGATCATAGGAGTTATGATGAATTTGTTATCCCACTTTAACCGAAGTGATTCCAGTTTACCATGTTTGGAGATTTGGTAATTTCTTCTTGCTTCTAATCAAAACAGAATGAATCACGATGTAAGAATCTTGATTTGGACTCATAAATCATTCTAGAATCACCCTGAAGTTGAATCAATATCATTGGAGTTATGATGAAGAAGTTATCCCACTTTAAACTGAATTGATTCCAGTTATCTATGTTTGGAGATTTGGCAACTTCTTCTTGATACTAATAAAAACAGAATAAATCATGATGTAAGAAGCTTTACTTGGACTCATAAATCAGTTTAGAATCACTCTGAAGTTGAATCAAGATCATAGGAGTTATGATGAAGAAGTTATCCAACTTTTAACCGAAGTGACTCTAGTTTACCCTGTTTGGAGATTTGGCAATTTCTTCTTGATTCTAATCAAAATAGAATGAATAAAGATGTAAGAAGCTTGATTTGTACTCGCAAATCAGTGGATAATCACCCTGAAGTTGAATCAATATCATAGGAGTTATGATGAATAAGTTATCTCACTTTTAACCGAAGTGATTCTAGTTTACCTTGTTTGGAGATTTGTCAATTTCTTCTTGATTCTAATCAAACCAGAATGAATCAAGATGTAAGAAGATTGATTTAGACTCATAAACCAGTGGAGAATCATGCTGAAGTTGAATCAATTTCATTGGACTTATGATGAAGAAGTTATCCCACTTTTAACCGAAGTGATTCCAATTTACTCTGTTTGGAGATTTGACAAATTCTTCTTGATTCTAATCAAACTAGAATGAATAATGATGTATGAATCTTGATTTGGACTCATAAATCAGTCTAGAATCACACTGAAGTTGAATCAATATCATAGGAGTTTAAATGAAGAAGTTATCCTACTTTTAACCAAAGTGACTCCAGTTTACCCTGTTTGAAGATTTGGCAATTTCTTCTTGATTCTAATCAAACCAGAATGAATCAATATGTAAGAAGTTTGATTTGGAATCATAAATCAGTGTAAAATAACCCTGAAGTTGGATCAAGATCATAGGAGTTATGATGAAGAAGTTATCCCACTTTTAACCGAAGTTATTCCAGTTTACCCCGTTTGGAGATTTGACAATTTCTTCTTGATACTAATAAAAACAGAATCAATTACGATGCAAGAAGCTTGATTTGGACTCATTAATCAGTTTAGAATCACCCTGAACTTGAATCAAGATCATAGGAGTTATGATGAAAAAGTTATCTCACTTTTAACCGAAGTGACTCCAGTTTACCCTGTTTGGAGATTTGGCAATCTCCTCTTGATTCTAAACAAACCAGAATGAATCAATATGTAATAATATTGATTTGAAATGATAAATCAGTGTATAATAACCATGAGGTTGAATCAATATCATAGGAGTCATGATGAAGAAGTTATCCCACTTTTAACCAAAGTTCTTCCAGTTTACCATGTTTGGAGAGTTAGCAATTTCTTCTTGATTCTAATCAAACCAGAATGAATCACGATGTAAGAATCTTGATTTGGAGTCATAAATTAATCTATAATCACCCTGAAGTTGAATCAATATCATAGGAGTTATGATGAAGAAGTTATCCCACGTTTAACCGAAGTGACTCTAGTTTACACTGTTTGGAGATTTGGCAATTTCTTCTTGATTCTAATCAAACCAGAATGAATCAAGATGTAAGAGGCTTTATTTGGACTCATAAATCAGTGGAGAAGCATCCTGAAGTTGAATCAATATCATTGGACTTATGATGAAGAAGTTATCTCACTTTTAACCGAAGTGACTCCAGTTTTCCCTGTTTGGATATTTGGCAATTTCTTCTTGATACAAATAGAACCAGAATGAATCATGATTTAAGAAGCTTCATTTGGACTCACTAATCAGTGTATAATCACCCTGAAGTTGAATCAATATCATTGGAGTTATGATGAATAAGTTATCCAACTTTTAACCGAAGTGATTCAAGTTTACCCTGTTTGGAGATTTGGCAATTTCTTCTTGATTCTAATCAAACCAGAATGAATCACGATGTAAGAAGCTTGATTTAGACTACTAAATAAGTTTATAATCACCCTGAAGTTGAATCAAGATCATAGGAGTTATGTTGAAAAACTTATCACACTTTTAACCGAAGTGACTCCAGTTTACCCTGTTTGGAGATTTGGCAATTTCCTCTTGATTCTAATCAAACCAGAATGAATCAATATGTAATAATATTTATTTGGACTCATAAATCAGTGTATAATCACCCTGAGGTTGAATCAATATCATAGGAGTCATGATGAAGAAGTTATCCCACTTTTAACGAAGTGCTTCCAGTTTACCATGTTTGGAGATTTGACAATTTCTTCTTGATACTAATAAAACCAGAATTAATCACTATGTAAGAAGCTTTATTTGGACTCATAAATCAGTGTAGAATCATCCTGAAGTTGAATCAATATCATTGGAGTTATGATGAAGAAGTTATTCCACTTTTAACCGAAGTGATTCCAGTGAACCATGTTTGGAGATTTAGCAATTTATTCTTGATTCTAATAAATCCAGATTGAATCAAGATGTAAGAGCTTGATTTGACTCATAAATAAGTTGAGAATCCTCGTGAAGTTGAATAAATATCATTGGATTTATGATGAAGAAGTTATCCCACTTTTAACTGAAGTAATTCCAGTTTACCCTGTTTGGAGATTTGACAATTACTTCTTGATTCTAATCAAACCAGAATGAATCAAGATGTAAGAAGATTCATTTGGAATCGTAAATTAGTGTAAAATAACCCTGAAGTTAAATCAAGATCATAGGAGTTATGATGAAGAAATTATCCCACTTTTAACCGAAGTGATTCCAGTTTATCATGTTTCGAGATTTGGTAATTTCTTCTTGATTATAATCAAACCAGAATTAATCAAGATGTAAGAAGCGTGATTTGGAATCATAAATCAGTGGAGAATCATCCTGAAGTTGAATCAATATCATTGGACGTATGATGAAGAAGTTATCCAACTTTTAACCGAAGTGATTCCAGTTTACCTTGTTTGGTGATTTGGCAATTTCTTCTTGATTCTAATCAAACCAGAATGAATCACGATGTAAGAAGCTTGATTTGGACTCATAAATCAGATTAGAATCACCATGAAATTGAATCAAGATCATAGGAGTTATGATGTAGAAGTTATCTCACTTTTAACCGAAGTGACTCCAGTTTACGCTGTTTGGAGATTTAGCAATGTCCTCTTGATTCTAATCAAACCAGAATGAATCAATATGTAAGAATATTGATTTGGAGTCATAAATCAGTTTATAATCACCCTGAAGGTTAATCATTATCATAGGAGTTATGATGAAGAACTTATCCCATTTTAACCGAAGTGAATCCAGTTTACCCTGTTTGGAGATTTGGCAATTTCTTCTTGATTCTAATCAAACCAGATGAATCACGGTGTAGGAATTTTGATTTGGACTCATAAATCAGTCTAGAATCACCCTGAAGTTGAATCAGGATCATAGGAGTTATGATGAAGAAGTTATCCCACTTTTAACTGAAGTGATTCCAGTTTACCCTGTCTGGAGATTAGAAAATTACTTCTTGATACTAATAAAACCATAATGAATCACGATGTAAGAAGCTTGATTTGGACTCATAAATCAGTGTAGAATCACCCTGAAGTTGAATCAAGATCAAAGGAGTTATGATGAAGAAGTTATCCCACTTTTAACCGAAGTGATTCCAGTTTACCTTGTTTGGAGATTTGGCAATTTTTCTTGATTCTAATCAAACCAGAATGAATCACGATATAAGAATTTTTATTTGGACTCATAAATCAGTCTAGAATCACCCTGAAGTTGAATCAATATCATAGGAGTCATGATGAAGAAGTTATCCCACTTTTAACAGAAGTGATTCCAGTTTACTCTGTTTGGAGATTTGGCTATTTCTTCTTGATTCTAATCAAACCAGAATTAAAAAAGGTGTAATAAGATTGATTTGGACTCATAAACAGTGGGGAATCATCCTGAAGTTGAATCAATATCATTGGACTTATGATGAAGAAGTTATCCCACTTTTAACCGAAGTGATTCCAGTTTACCCTGTTTGGAGATTTGGCAATTTCTTTTGATACTAATAAAAACAGAATTAATCACGATGCAAGAAGCTTGATTTGGACTCATTAATCAGTTTAGAATCACCCTGAAGTTGAATCAAGATCATAAGAGTTATGATGAAGAATTTATCCCACTTTTAACCGAAGTGATTCCAGTTTACCCTGTTTGGAGATTTGGCAATTTCTTCTTGATACTAATAAAACCAGAATGAATCATGATGTAAGAAGCTTGATTTGGACTCACAAATCAGTGTAGAATCATGCTGAAGTTGAATCAATATCATTGGAGTTATGATGAAGAAGTTATCCCACTTTTAACTGAAGTGATTCCAGTTTACCCTGTTTGGAGATTTGACAGTTACTTCTTGATACTATTAAACCAGAATGAATTACAATGTAAGAAGCTTGATTTGGAATCATAAATCAGTGTAAAATAACCCTGAAGTTGAATCAAGATCATAGGAGTTATGATGAAGAAGTTATCCCACTTTTAACCAAAGTGATTCTAGTTTACCCTGTGTGGAGATTTGGCAATTTCTTCTTGAATCTAATCAAACCAGAATGAATCAAGATGTAATAAGCTTGATTTGGACTCATTAATCAGTGTAGAATCACCCTGAAGTTGAATCAAGATCATAGGAGTTATGAAGAAGAAGTTATCCCACTTTTAACCGAAGTGACTCTAGTTTACCCTGTTTGGAGATTTGGCAATTTCTTCTTGATTCTAATCAAACCAGAATGAATCAATATGTAAGAATATTGATTTGGACTCATAAATCAGTGTATAATCACCCTGAAGTTTAATCAATATCATAGGAGTTATGATGAAGAAGTTATTCCACTTTTAACCGAAGTGCTTCCAGTTTACCATGTTTGGAGATTTGGCAATTTCTTCTTGATACTAATAAAACCAGAACGAATCACGATGTAAGAAGCTTGATTTGGACTCATAAATCAGTGTAGAATCATCCTGAAATTGAATCAATATCATTGGAGTTATGATGAAGAAGTTATCCCACTTTTAACCGAAGTGATTCCAGTTTACCCCGTTTGGAGATTTGACAATTTCTTCTTGATACTAATAAAAACAGAATCAATTACGATGCAAGAAGCTTGATTTGGACTCATTAATCAGTTTAGAATCACCCTGAAGTTTAATCAAGATCATAGGAGTTATGATGAAAAAGTTATCTCACTTTTAACCGAAGTGACTCCAGTTTACCCTGTTTGGAGATTTGGCAATCTCCTCTTGATTCTAAAAAAACCAGAATGAATAAATATGTAACAATATTGATTTGAAATGATAAATCAGTGTATAATAACCCTGAGGTTGAATCAATATCATAGGAGTCATGATGAAGAAGTTATCCCACTTTTAACCAAAGTGCTTCCAGTTTACCATGTTTGGAGAGTTAGCAATTTCTTCTTGATTCTAATAAAACCAGAATGAATCACGAAGTAAGAATCTTTATTTGGACTCATAAATTAATGTATAATCACACTGAAGTTGAATCAATATCATAGGAGTTATGATGAAGAAGTTATCCCACTTTTAACTGAAGTGATTCCAGTTTACCCTGTTTGGAGATTTGACAGTTACTTCTTGATACTATTAAACCAGAATGAATTACGATGTAAGAAGCTTGATTTGGAATCATAAATCAGTGTAAAATAACCCTGAAGTTGAATCAAGATCATATGAGTTATGATGAAGAAGTTATCCCACTTTTAACCAAAGTGATTCTAGTTTACCCTGTGTGGAGATTTGGCAATTTCTTCTTGAATCTAATCAAACCAGAATGAATCAAGATGTAATAAGCTTGGTTTGGACTCATTAATCAGTGTAGAATCACCCTGAAGTTGAATCAAGATCATAGGAGTTATGAAGAAGAAGTTATCCCACTTTTAACCGAAGTGACTCTAGTTTACCCTGTTTGGAGATTTGGCAATTTCTTCTTGATTCTAATCAAACCAGAATGAATCAATATTTAAGAATATTGATTTAGACTCATAAATCAGTGTATAATCACCCTGAAGTTTAATCAATATCATAGGTGTTATGGTGAAGAAGTTATTCCACTTTTAACCGAAGTGCTTCCAGTTTACCATGTTTGGAGGTTTGGCAATTTCTTCTTGATACTAATAAAACCAGAACTAATCACGATGTAAGAAGCTTGATTTGGACTCATAAATCAGATTAGAATCACCCTGAATTTTAATCAAGATCATAGGAGTTATGATGAAAAAGTTATCTCACTTTTAACCGAAGTGACTCCAGTTTACCCTGTTTGGAGATTTGGCAATCTCCTCTTGATTCTAAACAAACCAGAATGAATCAATATGTAACAATATTGATTTGAAATGATAAATCAGTGTATAATAACCCTGAGGTTGAATCATTATCATAGGAGTCATGATGAAGAAGTTATCCCACTTTTAACCAAAGTGCTTCCAGTTTACCAAGTTTGGAGAGTTAGCAATTTCTTCTTGATTCTAATCAAACCAGAATGAATCACGATGTAAGAATCTTTATTTGGACTCATAAATTAATGTATAATCACACTGGAGTTGAATCAATATCATAGGAGTTATGATGAAGAAGTTATCCCACTTTTAACCGAAGTGATTCCAGTTTATCCTGTTTGGAGATTTGGCAATTTCTTCTTGATTCTAATCAAACCAGAATGAATCACGATGTAAGAAGCTTGATTTAGACTACTAAATAAGTTTATAATCACCCTGAAGTTGAATCAAGATCATAGGAGTTATCATGAAAAAGTTATCACACTTTTAACCGAAGTGACTCCAGTTTACCCTGTTTGGAGATTTGGCAATCTCCTCTTGATTCTAATCAAACCAGAATGAATAAATATGTAATAATATTGATTTGGACTCATAAATCAGTGTATAATCACCCTGAGGTTGAATCAATATCATAGGAGTCATGATGAAGAAGTTATCCCACTTTTAACGAAGTGCTTCCAGTTTACCATGTTTGGAGATTTGGCAATTTCTTCTTGATACTAATAAAACCAGAATGAATCACTATGTAAGATGCTTTATTTGGACTCATAAATCAGTGTAGAATCATTCTGAAGTTGAATCAATATCATTGGATTTATGATGAAGAAGTTATCCCACTTTTAACCGAAGTGATTCCAGTTTACCCTGTTTGGAGATTTGGCAATTTCTTTTTGATACTAATAAAAACAGAATTAATCACGATGCAAGAAGCTTGATTTGGACTCGTTAATCAGTTTAGAATCACCCTGAAGTTGAATCAAGATCATAGGAGTTATGATGAAAAATTTATCCCACTTTTAACCGAAGTGATTCCAGTTTACCCTGTTTGGAGATTTGGCAATTTCTTCTTGATACTAATAAAACCAGAATGAATCACGATGTAAGAAGCTTGATTTGGACTCACAAATCAGTGTAGAATCATGCTGAAGTTGAATCAATATCATTGGAGTTATGATGAAGAAGTTATCCCACTTTTAACTGAAGTGATTTCAGTTTACCCTGTTTGGAGATTTGACAGTTACTTTTTGATACTATTAAACCAGAATGAATTACGATGTAAGAAGCTTTATTTGGAATCATAAATCAATGTAAAATAACCCTGAAGTTGAATCAAGATCATAGGAGTTATGATGAAGAAGTTATCCCACTTTTAACCAAAGTGATTCTAGTTTACCCTGTGTGGAGATTTGGCAATTTCTTCTTGAATCTAATCAAACCAGAATGAATCAAGATGTAATAAGCTTGATTTGGACTCATTAATCAGTGTAGAATCACCCTGAAGTTGAATCAAGATCATAGGAGTTATGATGAAGAAGTTATCCCACTTTTAACCAAAGTGATTCTAGTTTACCCTGTGTGGAGATTTGGCAATTTCTTCTTGAATCTAATCAAACCAGAATGAATCAAGATGTAATAAGCTTGATTTGGACTCATTAATCAGTGTAGAATCACCCTGAAGTTGAATCAAGATCATAGGAGTTATGAAGAAGAAGTTATCCCACTTTTAACCGAAGTGACTCTAGTTTACCCTGTTTGGAGATTTGGCAATTTCTTCTTGATTCTAATCTAACCAGAATGAATCAATATTTAAGAATATTGATTTGGACTCATAAATCAGTGTATAATCACCCTGAAGTTTAATCAATATCATAGGTGTTATGGTGAAGAAGTTATTCCACTTTTAACCGAAGTGCTTCCAGTTTACCATGTTTGGAGATTTGGCAATTTCTTCTTGATACTAATAAAACCAGAACGAATCACGATGTAAGAAGCTTGATTTGGACTCATAAATCAGTTAGAATCATCCTGAAATTGAATCAATATCATTGGAGTTATGATGAAGAAGTTATCCTACTTTTAACCGAAGTGATTCAAGTTTACCCCGTTTGGAGATTCGACAATTTCTTCTTGATACTAATAAAAACAGAATCAATTACGATGCAAGAAGCTTGATTTGGACTCATTAATCAGTTTAGAATCACCCTGAAGTTGAATCAAGATCATAGGAGTTATGATGAAAAAGTTATCTCACTTTTAACCGAAGTGACTCCAGTTTACCCTGTTTGGAGATTTGGCAATCTCCTCTTGATTCTAAACAAACCAGAATGAATCAATATGTAACAATATTGATTTGAAATGATAAATCAGTGTATAATAACCCTGAGGTTGAATCAATATCATAGGAGTCATGATGAAGAAGTTATCCCACTTTTAACCAAAGTGCTTCCAGTTTACCATGTTTGGAGAGTTAGCAATTTCTTCTTGATTCTAATCAAACCAGAATGAATCACGATGTAAGAATCTTTATTTGGACTCATAAATTAATGTATAATCACCCTGAAGTTGAATCAATATCATAGGAGTTATGATGAAGAAGTTATCCCACTTTTAACCGAAGTGATTCCAGTTTATCCTCTTTGGAGATTTGGCAATTTCTTCTTGATTCTAATCAAACCAGAATGAATCACGATGTAAGAAGCTTGATTTAGACTACTAAATAAGTTTATAATCACCCTGAAGTTGAATCAAGATCATAGGAGTTATCATGAAAAAGTTATCACACTTTTAACCGAAGTGACTCCAGTTTACCCTGTTTGGAGATTTGGCAATCTCCTCTTGATTCTAATCAAACCAGAATGAATAAATATGTAATAATATTGATTTGGACTCATAAATCAGTGTATAATCACCCTGAGGTTGAATCAATATCATAGGAGTCATGATGAAGAAGTTATCCCACTTTTAACGAAGTGCTTCCAGTTTACCATTTTTGGAGATTTGGCAATTTCTTCTTGATACTAATAAAACCAGAATGAATCACTATGTAAGAAGCTTTATTTGGACTCATAAATCAGTGTAGAATCATCCTGAAGTTGAATCAATATCATTGGATTTATGATGAAGAAGTTATCCCACTTTTAACCGAAGTGATTCAAGTTTACCCTGTTTGGAGATTTGGCCATTTCTTTTTGATACTAATAAAAACAGAATTAATCACGATGCAAGAAGCTTGATTTGGACTCATTAATCAGTTTAGAATCACCCTGAAGTTGAATCAAGATCATAGGAGTTATGATGAAGAATTTATCCCACTTTTAACCGAAGTGATTCCAGTTTACCATGTTTGGAGATTTGGCAATTTCTTCTTGATACTAATAAAACCAGAATGAATCACGATGTAAGTAGCTTGATTTGGACTCACAAATTAGTGTAGAATCATGTTGAAGTTGAATCAATATCATTGGAGTTATGATGAAGAAGTTATCCCACTTTTAACTGAAGTGATTCCAGTTTACCCTGTTTGGAGATTTGACAGTTACTTCTTGATACTATTAAACCAGAATGAATTACGATGTAAGAAGCTTGATTTGGAATCATAAATCAGTGTAAAATAACCCTGAAGTTGAATCAAGATCATAGGAGTTATGATGAAAAAGTTATCCCACTTTTAACCAAAGTGATTCTAGTTTACCATGTGTGGAGATTTGGCAATTTCTTCTTGAATCTAATCAAACCAGAATGAATCAAGATGCAATAAGCTTGATTTGGACTCATTAATCAGTGTAGAATCACCCTGAAGTTGAATCAAGATCATAGGAGTTATGAAGAAGAAGTTATCCCACTTTTAACCGAAGTGACTCTAGTTTACCCTGTTTGGAGATTTGACAATTTCTTCTTGATTCTAATCAAACCAGAATGAATCAATATTTAAGAATATTGATTTGGACTCATAAATCAGTGTATAATCACCCTGAAGTTTAATCAATATCATAGGTGTTATGATGAAGAAGTTATTCCACTTTTAACCGAAGTGCTTCCAGTTTACCATGTTTGGAGATTTGGCAATTTCTTCTTGATACTAATAAAACCAGAACGAATCACGATGTAAGAAGCTTGATTTGGACTCATAAATCAGTGTAGAATCATCCTGAAATTGAATCAATATCATTGGAGTTATGATGAAGAAGTTATCCCACTTTTAACCAAAGTGATTTCAGTTTACCCCGTTTGGAGATTTGACAATTTCTTCTTGATACTAATAAAAACAGAATGAATTACGATGCAAGAAGCTTGATTTGGACTCATTAATCAGTTTAGAATCACCCTGAAGTTGAATCAAGATCATAGGAGTTATGATGAAAAAGTTATCTCACTTTTAACCGAAGTGACTCCAGTTTACCCTGTTTGAAGATTTGGCAATCTCCTCTTGATTCTAAACAAACCAGAATGAATCAATATGTAACAATATTGATTTGAAATGATAAATCAGTGTATAATAACCCTGAGGTTGAATCAATATCATAGGAGTCATGATGAAGAAGTTATCCCACTTTTAACCAAAGTGCTTCCAGTTTACCATGTTTGGAGAGTTAGCAATTTCTTCTTGATTCTAATCAAACCAGAATGAATCACGATGTAAGAATCTTTATTTGGACTCATAAATTAATGTATAATCACCCTGAAGTTGAATCAATATCATAGGAGTTATGATGAAGAAGTTATCCCACTTTTAACCGAAGTGATTCAAGTTTATCCTCTTTGGAGATTTGGCAATTTCTTCTTGATTCTAATCAAACAAGAATGAATCACGATGTAAGAAGCTTGATTTAGACTACTAAATAAGTTTATAATCACCCTGAAGTTGAATCAAGATCATAGGAGTTATCATGAAAAAGTTATCACACTTTTAACCGAAGTGACTACAGTTTACCCTGTTTGGAGATTTGGCAATCTCCTCTTGATTCTAATCAAACCAGAATGAATAAATATGTAATAATATTGATTTGGACTCATAAATCAGTGTATAATCACCCTGAGGTTGAATCAATATCATAGGAGTCATGATGAAGAAGTTATCCCACTTTTAACGAAGTGCTTCCAGTTTACCATGTTTGGAGATTTGGCAATTTCTTCTTGATAATAATAAAACCAGAATGAATCAGTATGTAAGAAGCTTTATTTGGACTCATAAATCAGTGTAGAATCATCCTGAAGTTGAATCAATATCATTGGAGTTATGATGAAGAAGTTATTCCACTTTTAACCGAAGTGATTTCAGTGAACCATGTTTGGAGATTTAACAATTTCTTCAAGATTCTAATAAATCCAGATTGAATCAAGAAGTAAGAAGCTTGATTTGACTCATAAATAAGTTGAGAATCCTCGTGAAGTTGAATCAATATCATTGGATTTATGATGAAGAAGTTATCCCACTTTTAACTTAAGTAATTCCAGTTTACCCTGTTTGGAGATTTGACAATTACTTCTTGATTCTAATCAAACCAGAATGAATCAAGATGTAAGAAGATTCATTTGGAATCATAAATTAGTGTAAAATAACCCTGAAGTTAAATCAAGATCATAGGAGTTATGATGAAGAAGTTATCCCACTTTTAACCGAAGTGATTCTAGTTTATCATGTTTGGAGATTTGGTAATTTCTTCTTGATTATAATCAAACCAGAATTAATCAAGATGTAAGAAGCGTGATTTGGAATCATAAATCAGTGGATAATCATCCTGAAGTTGAATCAATATCATTGGACTTATGATGAAGAAGTTATCCGACTTTTAACCGAAGTGATTCCAGTTTATCCTGTCTGGAGATTTGGCAATTTCTTCTTGAATCTAATCAAACCAGAATGAATCAAGATGTAAGAATCTTGATTTGGACTCATAAATCAGTGTAGAATCACCCTGAAGTTGAATCAAGATCATAGGAGTTATGATGATGAAATTATCCCACTTTTAATCGAAGTGACTCCAGTTTACGCTGTTTGGAGATTTAGCAATGTCCTCTTGATTCTAATCAAACCAGAATGAATCAATATGTAAGAATATTGATTTGGAGTCATCAATCAGTTTGTAATCACTTTGAAGGTTAATCATTATCATAGGAGTTATGATGAAGAACTTATCCCACTTTTAATCGAAGTGAATCCAGTTTACCCTGATTGGAGATTTGGCAATTTCTTCTTGATTCTAATCAAACCAGAATGAATCACGGTGTAGGAATTTTGATTTGGACTCATAAATCAGTCTAGAATCACCCTGAAGTTGAATCAGGATCATAGGAGTTATGATGAAGAAGTTATCCCACTTTTAACTGAAGTGATTCCAGTTTACCCTGTCTGGAGATTAGAAAATTACTTCTTGATACTAATAAAACCATAATGAATCACGATGTAAGAAGCTTGATTTGGACTCATAAATCAGTGTAGAATCACCCTGAAGTTGAATCAAGATCATAGGAGTTATGATGAAGAAGTTATCCCACTTTTAACCGAAAAGATTCCAGTTTACCTTGTTTGGAGATTTGGCAATTTTTCTTGATTCTAATCAAACCAGAATGAATCACGATATAAGAATTTTTATTTGGACTCATATATCAGTCTAGAATCACCCTGAAGTTGAATCAATATCATAGGAGTTATTTCGAAGAAGTTATCCCACTTTTAACCAAAGTGATTCCAGTTTACTCTGTTTGGAGATTTGGCTATTTCTTCTTGATTCTAATCAAACCAGAATTAAAAAAGGTGTAATAAGATTGATTTGGACTCATAAACCAGTGGGGAATCATCCTGAAGTTGAATCAATATCATTGGACTTATGATGAAGAAGTTATCCCACTTTTAACCGAAGTGATTCCAGTTTACCCTGTTTGGAGATTTGGCAATTTCTTATTGATACTAATAAAAACAGAATTAATCATGATGCAAGAAGCTTAATTTGGACTCATTAATCAGTTTAGAATCACCCTGAAGTTTAATCAAGATCATAGGAGTTATGATGAAGAAGTTATCCCACTTTTAACCGAAGTGATTCCAGTTTATCCTGTTTGGAGATTTGGCAATTTCTTCTTGATACTAATAAAACCAGAATAAATCACGATGTAAGAAGCTTGATTTGGACTCACAAATCAGTGTAGAATCATGCTGAAGTTGAATCAATATCATTGGAGTTATGATGAAGAAGTTATCCCACTTTTAACCGAAGTGATTCCAGTTTATCCTGTTTGGAGATTTGGCAATTTCTTGTTGATTATAATCAAAACAGAATGAATCAAGATGTAAGAAGGTTGATTTGGACACATAAACCAGTGGAGAATCATCCTGAAGTTGAATCAATATCATTGTACTTATGATGAAGAAGTTATCCCACTTTTAACCAAAGTGATTCCAGTTTATCCTGTTTGGAGATTTGAAAATTGTTTCTTGATTCTAATCAAACCAGAATGAATCACGATGTAAGAAGCTTGATTTGGACTCATAATCAGTGTAGAATCATCCTGAAGTTGAATCATTATCATTGGACTTATGATGAAGAAGTTATCCCATTTTTAACAGAAGTGCTTCCAGTTTACCATGTTTGGAGATTCGGCAATTTTTTCTTGATACTAATAAAACCAGAATGAATCACGATGTAAGAAGCTTGATTTGGACTCATAAATCAGTGGAGAATCATCCTGAAGTTGAATCAATATCATTGGAGTTATGATGAAGAAGTTATCCCACTTTTAACCAAAGTGATTCCCGTTTACCCTGTTTGGAGATTTGGCAATTTCTTCTTGATTCTAATAAATCCAGATTGAATCAAGATGAAAGAACCTTGATTTGGACTCATAAATCAGTTGAGAATCCTCCTGAAGTTGAATTAATATCATCGGAGTTATGATGAAAAAGTTATCCCACTTTTAACTGAAGTGATTCCAGTTTACCCTGTTTGGAGATTTGACAATTACTTCATGATACTAATAAAACCAGATTGAATTACGATGTAAGAAGCTTGATTTGGAATCATAAATCAGTTTAAAATAACCCTGAAGTTGAATCAAGATCATAGGAGTTATGATGAAGAAGTTATCCCACTTTTAACCGACGTGATTCCAGTTTACCCTGTTTGGAGATTTGGAAATTTCTTCTTGAATCTAATCAAACCAAAATGAATAAAGATGTAAGAATCTTGATTTGGACTCATAAATCAGTATAGAATCACCCTGAAGTTGAATCAAGATCATAGGAGTTATGATGAAGAAATTATCCTACTCTTAACCGAAGTGATTCCAGTTTACCATGTTTGGTGATTTGGCAATTTCTTCTTGATACTGATAAAACCAGAATGAATCACGATGTAAGAAGCTTGATTTGGACTCAGAAATCAATGTAGAATCACCCTGAAGTTGAATCAATATTATTGTAGATATGATGAAGAAGTTATCCCACTTTTAACCGAAGTGATTTCAGTTTACCCTGTTTGGAGATTTGGCAATTTCTTCTTGATTCTAATCAAACCAGAATGAATCAATATGTAAGAATATTTATTTTGACTCATAATAAACCAGTGGAGAATCATCCTGGAGTTGAATCAATATCATTGGACTTATGATGAGGAAGTTATCCCACTTTTAACCGAAGTGATTCCAGTTTACCATGTTTGGAGATTTGGCAATTTCTTCTTGATGCTAATAAAACCAGAATGAATCACGATGTAAGAAGCATGATTTGGACTTATTAATCAGAGTAGAATCACCCTGAAGTTGAAGCAAGATCATAGGAGTTATGATGAAGAAGTTATCCCACTTTAAACCGAAGTGATTGAAGTTTACCCTGTATGGAGATTTAGCAATTTCTTCTTGAATCTAATCAAACCATAATGAATCAAGATGTAAGAATCTTGATTTGGACTCATAAATCAGTGTAGAGTCACCCTGAAGTTGAATCAAGATCATAGGAGTTATGATGATGAAATTATCCCACTTTTAACTGAAGTGATTCCAGTTTACCCTGTTTGGTGGTTTGAAAATTTCTTCTTAATAATGATAAAACCAGAATGAATCACTATGTAAGAAGCTTTATTTGGACTCAGAAATCCGTGTAGAATCACCCTGAAGTTGAATAAAGACCATAGGAGTTTTGATGAAGAAGTTATAATACTTTTAACCGAAGTGATTCCAGTTTACCCTGTTTGGAGATTTGACAATTTCTTCTTGATTCTAATCAAACCAGAATGAATCACGATGTAAGAATATTTATTTGGACACATAAATCAGTGGATAATCACCCTGAAGTTGAATCAATATCATAGGAGTTATGATGAAGAAGTTATCCCAGTTTTAACCGAAGTGATTCCAGTTTACCCTATTTGGAGATTTGGCGATTTCTTCTTCGTACTAATCAAACCAGAATGAATCATGATGTAAGAATCTTTATTTGGACTCATAAATCAGTGTAGAATCACCCTGAAGTTTAATCAATATCATATGAGTTATGATGAAGAAGTTATCTCACTTTTAACTGAAGTGATTCCAGTTTACTCTGTTTGGGGATTTGGCAATTTCTTCTTGATTCTAATCAAACCAGAATGAATCATGATGTAAGAATATTTATTTGACTCATAAATCAGTGTATTATCACCCTGAATTTGAGTCAAGATCATAGGAGTTATGATGAATAAGTTATCCCACTTTTAACCAAAGTGATTCCAGTTTACCCTGTTTGGAGATTTGGCAATTTCTTCTTGATTCTAATCAAAACAGAATGAATCACGAAGTAAGAATCTTGATTTGGACTTATAAATCAGTCAAGAATCACCCTGAAGTTGAATCAATATTATTGGAGTTATGATGAAGAAGTTATCTCACTTTTAACTGAAGTGATTC
Source organism: Moricandia moricandioides (assembly GCA_905132885.1). Lineage (NCBI taxonomy): Eukaryota > Viridiplantae > Streptophyta > Magnoliopsida > Brassicales > Brassicaceae > Moricandia > Moricandia moricandioides. Next base: position 23,055 of record CAJHQQ010003001.1, read on the forward strand.
CAGTTTGCCCTGTTTGGAGATTTGGCAATTTCTTCTTGACTAACAAAAACAGAATGAATCATGATGAAAGAAGCTTTATTTGGACTAATAAATCAGTGTAGAATCACCCTGAAGTTTAATCAAGATCATAGGAGTTATGATGAAGAAGTTATCCCACTTTTAACCGAAGTGATTCTCGTGTACCCTGTTTGGAGATTTGGCAATTTCTTCTTGATTCTAATCAAACCAGAATGAATCAGGATGTAAGAATATTGATTTGGACTCATAAATCAGTGTATAATCACCCTGAAGTTAAATCAATATCATAGGAGTTATGATGAAGAAGTTATCCCACTTTTAACCAAAGTGATTCTAGTTTATCCTGTTTGGAGATTTGGCAATTTCTTCTTGATACTGATAAAAACAGAATGAGTCACGATGTAAGAAGCTTGATTTGGACTCAGAAATCAATGTAGAATCACCCTGAAGTTGAATCAATATTATTGGAGATATGATGAAGAAGTTATCCCACTTTTAACCGAAGTGATTTCAGTTTACCCTGTTTGGAGATTTGGCAATTTCTTCTTGATTCTAATCAAACCTGAATGAATCAATAGGTAAGAATATTTATTTTGACTCATAATAAACCAGTGGAGAATCATCCTGGAGTTGAATCAATATCATTGGACTTATGATGAGGAAATTATCCCACTTTTAACCGAAGTGATTCTAGTTTGCCCTATTTGGAGATTTGGCGATTTCTTCTTCGTACTAATCAAACCAGAATGAATCATGATGTAAGAATCTTTATTTGGACTCATAAATCAGTGTAGAATCACCCTGAAGTTTAACAATATCATATGAGTTATGATGAAGAAGTTATCTCACTTTTAACTGAAGTGATTCCAGTTTGCCATGTTTGGAGATTTGGCAATTTCTTCTTGATTAATAAAAACAGAATGAATCATGATGAAAGAAGCTTTATTTGGACTCATAAATCAGTGTAGAATCACCCTGAAGTTGAATCAAGATCATAGGAGTTATGATGAAGAAGTTATCCCACTTTTAACCGAAGTGACTCTAGTTTATCCTGTTTGGAGATTTGGGGATTTCTTCTTGATTCTAATCAAAACAGAATGAATCACGATGTAAGAATCTTGATTTGGACTCATAAATCAGTCTAGAATCACCATGAAGTTGAATCAATATTATTGGAGTTATGATGAAGAAGTTATCCCACTTTTAACCGAAGTGATTTCAGTTTACCTTGTTTGGAGATTTGGAAATTTCTTCTTAATTCTAATCAAACCAGAATGAATCAAGATGTAAGAATCTTGATTTGGACTCATAAATCAGTGGATAATCACCCTGAAGTTGAATCAATATGATAGGAGTTATGATGAAGAAATTATCCCACTTTTAACCGAAGTGATTCCAGTTTATCCTGTTTGGAGATTTGGCAATATCTTCTTGATTCTAATCAAACCAGAATGAATCAAGTTGTAAGAAGACTGATTTTGGACTCATAAACCAGCGAGAATCATCCTGAAGTTGAAACAATATCATTGGACTTATGATGAAGAAGTTATCCCACTTTTACCTGAAGTGATTCCAGTTTACCATGTTTGGAGATTTGGCAATTTCTTCTTGATTCTACTCAAACCAAAATGAATAACGATGTAAGAATTTTTATTTGGACTCATAATTCAGCCTAGAATCACCCTGAAGTTGAATCAATATCATAGGAGTCATGATGAAGAAGTTATCCCACTTTTAACTGAAATGATTCCAGTTTACCCTGTTTCGGATTTGGCAATTTCTTCTTGATTCTAATCAAACCAGAATGAATCAAGATGTAAGAATCTTGATTTGGACTCATAAATCAGTGTAGAATCACCCTGAAGTTGAATCAAGATCATAAGAGTTATGATGAAGAAATTATCCCACTTTTAACCGAAGTGATTTCAGTTTATCCTGTTTGGTGATTTGGCAATTTCTTCTTGATACTGATAAAACCAGTATAAATCACGATGTAAGAAGCTTGATTTGGACTCAGAAATCAGTGTAGAATCACCCTGAAGTTGAATAAAGACCATAAAAGTTATAATGAAGAAGTTATCATACTTTTAACCGAAGTGATTCCGGTTTACCATGTCTGGAGATTTGACAATTTCTTCTTGATTCTAATCAAACAAGAATGAATCACGATGTAAGAATATTTATTTGGACTCATAAATCAGTCAAGAATCATCCTGAAGTTCAATCAATATCATTGGAGTTATGATGAAAAAGTTATCCCACTTTTAACCGAAGTGATTCCAGTTTACGCTGCTTGGAGATTTGGCAATTTCTTCTTGATTCTAATCAGAACAGAATGAATCACGATGTAAGAATCTTGATTTGGACTCATAAATCAGTCTAGAATCACCATGAAGTTGAATCAATATTATTGGAGTTATGATCAAGAAGTTATCCCACTTTTAACCGAAGTGATTCCAGTTTACCCTGTTTGGAGATTTGGCAATTTCTTCTTGATTATAATCAAACCAGAATGAATCAAGATGTAAGAATCTTGACTTGGACTCATAAATCAGTGGCAAATAACCCTGAAGTTGAATCAATATGATATGAGTTATGATGAAGAAGTTATCCCAGTTTTAACTGAAGTGATTCCAGTTTATCCTGTTTGGACATTTGGCAATTTCTTCTTGATTCTAATCAAACCAGAATGAATCAAGATGTAAGAAGATTGATTTGGACTCATAAAAAAGCGGAGAATCATCCTGATGTTGAATCAATATCATTGGACTTATGATGAAGAAGTTATCCCACTTTTAACCGAAGTGATTCCAGTTTACCCTGTTTGGAGATTTGGCAATTTCTTCTTGATACTTATAAAACCAGAATTAATCACGATGTAAGAATTATGATTTGGACTCATAATTCAGTCTAGAATCACCCTGAAGTTGAATCAATATCATAGGAGTCATGATGAAGAAGTTATCCCACTTTTAACTGAAGTGATTCCAGTTTACCCTGTTTGGAGATTTGCCAGTTTTTTCTTGATTCTAATCAAACCAGAATGAATCAAGATGAAAGAATCTTGATTTGGACTCATAAATCAGTGTAGAATCACCCTGAAGTTGAATCAATATCATAGGAGTCATGATGAAGAAGTTATCCCACTTTTAACCGAAGTGATTTTAGTTTATCCTATTTGGTGATTTGGCAATTTCTTCTTGATACTGATAAAACCAGAATAAATCACGATGTAAGAAGCTTCATTTGGACTCAGAAATCAGTGTAGAATCACCCTGAAGTTGAATAATGACCATAGGAGTTATGATGAAGAAGTTATCATACTTTTAACCGAAGTGATTCCGGTTTACCCTGTCTGGAGATTTGACAATTTCTTTTTGAGTCTAATCAAACAAGAATGAATCACGATGTAAGAATATTTATTTGGACTCATAAATCAGTCAAGAATCATCCTGAAGTTGAATCAATATCATTGGAGTTATGATGAAGAAGTTATCCCACTTTTAACCGAATTGATTCCAGTTTATCATGTTTGGAGATTTGACAATTTCTTCTTGATTCTAATAAAACCAGAATGAATCACAATGTAAGAAGCTTGATTTGGACTCATAAATCAGTGTAGAATCACCCTGAAGTTGAATCAATATCATAGGAGTTATGATGAAGAAGTTAGCCCACTTTTAACCGAAGTGATTCTAGTTTACCATGTTTGGAGATTTGGCAATTTCTTCTTGATACTAATAAAACCAGAATTAATCACGATGTAAGAATCTTGATTTGGACTCATAAATCAGTGTAGAATCACCCTGAAGTTGAATCAAGATCATAGGAGTTATGATGAAGAAGTTAGCCCACTTTTAACCGAAGTGATTCCAGTTTACCCTGTTTGGAGATTTGGTAATTTCTTCTTGATACTAATAAAACCAGAATGAAACACGATGTAAGAATCTTTATTTGGTCTCATAAATCAGTTGAGAATTATCCAGAAGTTGAATCAATATCATTGGAGTTCTAATGAAGAAGTTATCACCCTTTTAACCGAAGTGATTCCAGTTTACCATGTTTGGTGATTTGGCAATTTTTTATTGATTCTAATCAAAACAGAATGAATCAAGATGTAAGAAGATTTATTTGGACTCATAAATCATTGGATAATCACCCTGAAGTTGAATCAATATCATAGGAGTTATGATGAAGAAGTTATCCCACTTTTAACCGAAGTGATTCCAATTTACCCTGTTTAGATATTTGGCAATTTCTTCTTGATTCTAATCAAACCAGAATGAATCAAGATGTAAGAAGCTTGATTTGGACTCATAAATCAGTTTAGAATCATCCTGAAGTTGAAAAAATATCAATGGAGTTATGATGAAGAAGTTATCCCAGTTTTAACTGAAGTGAATCCAGTTTACCATGTTTGGAGATGTGGTAATTACTTCTTGATACTAATAAAGCTAGAATGAATAACGATGTAAAAATCTTGATTTAGACTCATAAATCAGTGAAGAATCACCATGAAGTTGAATCAAGATCATAGGAGTGATGATGAAGAAGTTATCCCACTTCTAACTGAAGTGACTCCAGTTTACCGTATTTGGATATTTGGCAATTTCTTCTTGATAATAATAAATCTAGAATGAATCACAATGTAAGAAGCTTGATTTGGACTCATAAATCAGTTTATAATCATCCTGAAGTTTGAATCAAGATCATAGGAGTTATGATGAAGAAGTTATCCCACTTTTAACCGAAGTGATTCCAGTTTATCCTGTTTGGAGATTTTACAATTTCTTCTTGATTCTAATTAAAACAGAATGAGTCACTATGTAAGAAGCTTGATTTGTACTCATAATTCAGTGTAGAATCACCCTGAACTTGAATCAAGATCATAGGAGTTATGATGAAGAAGTTATCCCACTTTTAATCTAAGTGACTCCAGTTTACCCAGTTTGTAGATTTGACAATTTCTTCTTGATTCTAATCAAACCAGAACGAATCAAGATGTAAGAAGATTGATTTGGACTCATAAATCAGTTGAGAATCATCGTGAAGTTAAATCAATATCACTGGAGTTAGGATGAAGAAGTTATCCCACTTTTAACCGAAGTGATTCCATTTTACCCTGTTTAGAGATTTGGCAATTTCTTCCTGATTCTAATCAAAACAGAATGAATCACGATGTAAGAAGCTTTATTTGGACTCATAAATCAGTTTATAATCATCCTGAAGTTTGAATCAAGATCATAGGAGTTATGATGAAGAAGTTATCCCACTTTTACCTCAAGTGACTCCAGTTTGCCCAGTTAGGAAATTTGGCAAAGTCTTCATAATACTAATAAAACCAAAATGAATCACGATTTAAGTAGCTTTATTTGGACTCCTAGATCAGTGTAGAATGACCCTGAAGTTGAATCAAGATCATAGGAGTTATGATGAAGAAGTTATCCCACTTTTAACCGAAGTGATTCCAGTTTGCCCTGTTTGGAGATTTGGCAATTTCTTCTTGATTCTAATCAAACCAGAATGAATCAAGATGTAAGAAGCTTTATTTGGACTCATAAATCAGTGGATAATCACCCTGAATTTGAATCAATATCATAGGAGTTATGATGAAGATGTTATTCCACTTTAAACCGAAGTGACTCCAGTTTACCCTGTTTGGAGATTTGGAAATTTCTTCTTGATTCTAATCAAACCATAATGTATCACGATGTAAGAAGCTTTATTTGTACACATAAATCAGTGTAGAATCACCCTGAAGTGGAATCAATATCATAGGAGTTATGATGAAGATGTTATTCCACTTTTAACCGAAGTGATTCCAGTTTATCCTGTTTGGAGATTTGGCAATTTATTCTTGAAACTAATAAAACCAGAATAAATCACGATGTAAGAATCTTTATCTGGACTCATAAATCAGTTTAGAATCACCCTGAAGTTGAATCAAGATCATAGGAGTTATGATGAAGAAGTTATCTCACTTTTAACCAAAGTGACTCCAATTTACCCTGTTTGGAGATTTAGCAATTTCTTCTTAATTTTAACCAAACCCGATAGAATCAAGGTGTAATAAACTTGATATGGTATCATAAATCATTGGATAATCACCCTGAAGTTGAATCAATATAATAGGAGTTATGATGAAGAAGTTATCCCACTTTTAACCAAAGTGATTCCAGTTTACCTTGTTTGGGGATTTGGTAATTTCTTCTTGATTCTAATCAAACCAGAATGAATCAAGATGTAAGAAGTTTGATTTGGACTCATTAATCAGTTGAGAATCATCCTGAAGTTGTAGCAAGATCATAGGAGTTATGATGAAGAAGTTATCCCACTTTTAACCGTAGTGATTCCAGTTTACCCTATTTGGATAGTTGGCAATTTCTTCTTGATAATAATAAAACCAGAATGAATCACGATGTAAGAAGCTTGATTTGGACTCATAAATCAGTTTATAATAATCTTGAAGTTTGAATCAAGATCATAGGAGTTAAGATGAAGAAGTTATCCCACTTTTAACCGAAGTGATTCCAGTTTATCCTGTTTGGAGATTTTGCAATTTCTTCTTGATTCTACTCAAAACAGAATGAATCATGATGTAAGAAGCTTGATTTGTACTCATAATTCAGTGTATAATCACCCCGAACTTGAATCAAGATCATAGGAGTTATGATGAAGAAGTTATCCCACTTTTAACCGAAGTGACTCCAGTTTATCCTGTTTGGAGATTTGACAATTTCTTCTTTATTCAAATAAAAAAAGAATGAATCACGATGTAAGAATCTTGATTTGGACTCATAAATCAGTCTAGAATCACCATGAAGTTGAATCAATATTATTGGAGTTATGATGAAGAAGTTATCCCACTTTTAACTGAAGTGACTCCAGTTTACCCTATTTGGATATTTGGCAATTTCTTCTTGATAATAATAAAACCAGAATGAATCACGATGTAAAAAGCTCAATTTGGACTCATAAATCAATTTATAATAATCTCAAAGTTTGAATCAAGATCATAGGAGTTAAGATGAAGAAGTTATCTCACTTTTAACTGAAGTGATTCCAGTTTACCCTGTTTGGAGATTTTGCAATTTCTTCTTGATTCTAATCAAAACAGAACGAATCACGATGTAAGAAGCTTGATTTGTACTCATAATTCAGTGTAGAATCACCCTGAACTTGAATCAAGATCATAGGAGTTATGATGAAGAAGTTATCCCACTTTTAACCGAAGTGACTCTAGTTTATCCTGTTTGGAGATTTGGGGATTTCTTCTTGATTCTAATCAAAACAGAATGAATCACGATGTAAGAATCTTGATTTGGACTCATAAATCAGTCTAGAATCACCATGAAGTTGAATCAATATTATTGGAGTTATGATCAAGATGTTATCCCACTTTTAACTGAAGTGACTCCAGTTTACCCTGTTTGGAGATTTAACAATTTCTTCTTGATTCTAATCAAACCAGAATGAATCAAGATGTAAGAAGATTCATTTGGAATCATAAATTAGTGTAAAATAACCCTGAAGTTAAATCAAGATCATAGGAGTTATGATGAAGAAATTATCCCACTTTTAACCGAAGTGATTCCAATTTATCCTGTTTGGAGATTTGGCAATTTCTTCTTAATTCTAATCACAACAGAATGAATAACAATGTAAGAATCTTGATTTGGACTCATAAATCAGTCTAGAATCACCATGAAGTTGAATCAATATTATTGGAGTTATGATCAAGATGTTATCCCACTTTTAACTGAAGTGACTCCAGTTTACCCTGTTTGGAGATTTAACAATTTCTTCTTGATTCTAATCAAACCAGAATGAATCAAGATGTAAGAATATTGATTTGGACTCATAAATCAGTGGATAATCACCCTGAAGTTGAACCAATATCATAGGAGTTATGATGAAGAAGTTATCCCAGTGTTAACCGAAGTGAATCCAGTTTACCCTGTTTGTAGATTTGGTTAATTCTTCTTGATACTAATAAAACTAGAATGAATCAAGATGTAAGAAGCTTTATTTGGACTCGTAAATCAGTGGATAATCACTTTGAAGTTGAATCAATATCATAGGAGTAACCGAAGTGATTCCAGTTTACCCTGTTTGGAGATTTGAGAATTTCTTCTTGATTCTAATCAAACCAGAATGAATCTGTAACACCCCGACCGCCCACGACTAATGGGCCACCCACGCCCACTCTTTCGGCCCGTGGGCCCCATCCCATCCGACGGTCGGTCGTTAATTTTTTTCAAGGCTCGAAATCATTGTTTAATGTCCCTGCAATCACCACCCGACCTTTCCCCGTGTTTTGGCCTCACTCACAAGGTATCGTGAATTACTTCCCGATAGGTCACCCATCCTTTCACTACTCCAGCATAAGCACGCTTAACCCTGGAGTTCTAAACGGATGTGTGACGGAAAAGGTAAGTCAACTTTGGTGACATAGGTAGCCAAATCAATTATCTTAAGCCTTTCCACATATCACAACTCGGGATGTTACAGAATCATGATGTAAGAATATTGATTTGGACTCATAAATAAGTGGATAATCACCCTGAATTTGAGTCAAGATCATAGGAGTTATGATGAAGAAATTATCCCACTTTTAACCGAAGTGATTCCAATTTATCCTGTTTGGAGATTTGGCAATTTCTTCTTAATTCTAATCACAACAGAATGAATAACAATGTAAGAATCTTGATTTGGACTCATAAATCAGTCTAGAATCACCATGAAGTTGAATCAATATTATTGGAGTTACGATGAAGAAGTTATCCCACTTTTAACTGAAGTGACTCCAGTTTACCCTATTTGGATATTTGGCAATTTCTTCTTGATAGTAATAAAACCAGAATGAATCACGATGTAAGAAGCTTGATTTGGACTCATAAATCAGTTTATAATCATCCTGAAGTTTGAATCAAGATCATAGGAGTTATGATGAAGAAGTTATCCCACTTTTAACCGAAGTGATTCCAGTTTACCCTGTTTGGAGATTTTGCAATTTCTTCTTGAATCTAATCAAAACAGAATCAATCACAATGTAAGAAGCTTGATTTGTACTCATAATTCTGTGTAGAATCACCCTGAACTTGAATCAAGATCATAGGAGTTATGATGAAGAAGTTATCCCACTTTGAACCGAGTGATTCTAGTTTACCCAGTTTGTATATTTGACAATTTCTTCTTGATTCTAATCAAACCAGAACAAATCAAGATGTATGAAGATTGATTTGGACTCATAAATCAGTTGAGAATCATCATGAAGTTAAATCAATATCATTGGAGTTAGGATGAAGAAGTTATCCCACTTTTAACCGAAGTGATTCCATTTTACCCTGTTTAGAGATTTGGCAATTTCTTCTTGATTCTAATAAAACCAGAATGAATCAAGATGTAAGAAGCTTGATTTGGACTCATAAATCAGTTTAGAATCATCCTGAAGTTGAATCAAGATTATAGGAGTTATGATGAAGAAGTTATCCTATTTTTAACCGAAGTGATCCCAGTTTGCCCAGTTTGGAGATTTGGCAATTTCTTCTTGATACTAATCAAACCATAATGAATCACGATGTAAGAACCTTTATTTCGACTCATAAATCAGTGTAGAATCACCTTGAAATTGAATCAAGATCATAGGAGTTATGGGGAAGATGTTATCCCACTTTTACCTCAAGTGACTCCAGTTTGCCCAGTTAGGAGATTTGGCAAATTCTTCATGATACTGATAAAACCAGAATAAATCACTATGTAAGAATCTTGATTTGGACTCAGAAATCAGTGTAAAATCACACTGAAGTTGAATAAAGACCATAGGAGTTATGATGAAGAAGTTATCATACTTGTAACCGAAGTGATTTCGGTTTACCCTGTCTGGAGATTTGGCAATTTCTTTTTGAGTCTAATCAAACAAGAATGAATCACGATGTAAGAATATTTATTTGGACTCATAAATCAGTCAAGAATCATCCTGAAGTTGAATCAATATCATTGGAGTTATGATGAAGAAGTTATCCCACTTTTAACCGAATTGATTCCAGTTTATCATGTTTGGAGATTTGAAAATTTCTTCTTGATTCTAATAAAACCAGAATGAATCACGATGTAAGAAGCTTGATTTGGACTCATAAATCAGTGTAGAATCACCCTGAAGTTGAATCAATATCATAGGAGTTATGATGAAGAAGTTAGCCCACTTTTAACCGAAGTGATTCCAGTTTACCATGTTTGGAGATTTGACAATTTCTTCTTGATACTAATAAAGCCAGAATTAATCATGATGTAAGAATCTTGATTTGGACTCATAAATCAGTGTAGAATCACCCTGAAGTTGAATCAAGATCATAGGAGTTATGATGAAGAATTTAGCCCACTTTTAACCGAAGTGATTCCAGTTTACCCTGTTTGGAGATTTGGTAATTTCTTCTTGATACTAATAAAACCAGAATGAAACACGATGTAAGAATCTTTATTTGGTCTCATAAATCAGTTGAGAATTATCCAGAAGTTGAATCATTATCATTGGAGTTCTGATGAAGAAGTTATCCCACTTTTAACCGAAGTGATTCCAGTTTACCATGTTTGGTGATTTGGCAATTTCTTCTTGATTCTAATAAAACCATAATGAATCAAGATGTAAGAAGATTTATTTAGACTCATAAATCATTGGATAATCACCCTGAAGTTGAATCAATATCATAGGAGTTATGATGAAGAAGTTATCCCACTTTTAATCGAAGTGATTCCATTTTACCCTGTTTAGAGATTTGACAATATCTTCTTGATTCTAATAAAACCAGAATGAATCAAGATGTAAGAAGCTTGATTTGGACTCATAAATCTGTTTAGAATCATACTGAAGTTGAATCAAGATCATATGAGTTATGATGAAGAAGTTATCCCATTTTTAACCGAAGTGATCCCAGTTTGCCCAGTTTGGAGATTTGGCAATTTCTTCTTGATACTAATCAAACCATAATGAATCACGATGTAAGAACCTTTATTTCGACTCATAAATCAGTGTAGAATCACCTTGAAGTTGAATCAAGATCATAGGAGTTATGGGGAAGATGTTATCCCACTTTTACCTCAAGTGACTCCAGTTTGCCCAGTTAAGAGATTTGGCAAATTCTTCATGATACTAATAAAACCAGAATGAATCAAGATGTAAGAAGCTTTATTTGGACTCATATATCAGTGTAGAATCACCCTGAAGTTGAATCAAGATCATAGGAGTTATGATGAAGAAGTTATCCCACTTTTAACCGAAACAACACCCTGTTTTTTCTGTTTGGAGATTTGATAATTTCTTGTTGATTCTAATCAAACCAGAATGAATCAAGATGTAAGAATCTTGATTTGGACTAATAAATCATTTTAGAATCACCCTGAAGTTGAATCAAGATCATAGGAGTTATGATGAAGAAGTTATCCCAGTTTTAACCGAAGTGATTCCTGTTTACCCTGTTTGGATATTAGGAAATTTATTCTTGATTCTAATCAAACAAGAATGAATAAATATGTAAGAAGCTTGATTTCGACTCATAAATCAGTGTAGAATCATCCTGAAGTTGAATCAATATCATTGGAGTTCTGATGAAGAAGTTATCCCATTTTTAACCGAACTGGTTCCAGTTTACCCTATTTTGAGATTTGGTAATTTATTCTTGATACTAATAAAACCAGAATGAATCAAGATGTAAGAAGCTTGATTTGGACTCATAAATCAGTTGAGAATCACCCTTAAGTTGAATCAATATCATTAGACTTATGCTGAAGAAGTTATCCCACTTTTAACCGAAGTGATTCCAATTTATCCTATTCGGAGATTTGGTCATTTCTTCTTGATTCAAATAAAGCTAGAAGGAATCACGATGTAAGAAGCTTGATTTGGACTAATAAATCAGTGGAGAATCACCCTGATGTTGAATAAATATCATTGGAGTTATGATGAAGAACTTAGCCCACTTTCAACCGAAGTGATTCCAATTTACCATGTTTGGAGATTTGACAATTTCTTCTTGATACTAATAAAACCATAATGAATCACGATGTAAAAAGCTTGATTTGGACTCATAAATCAGTGGAAAATCACTCTGATGTTGAATCAATATCAGTGGAGTTGTGATGAAGAAATTAGCCCACTTTTTAACCGAAGTGATTCCAATTACCCTGTTTGGAGATTTGGTAATTTATTCTTGATAATAATAAAACCAGAATGAAGCACGATGTAAGAATCTTGATTTGGACTCATAAATCAGTGTATAATCACCCTGAAGTTGAATCAAGATCATAGGAGTTATGATGAAGAAGTTATCCCACTTTTAACCGAAGTTATTCCAGTTTACCCAGTTTCGAGATTTGGTAATTTTTTCTTGATACTAATATAACCAGAATGAATCACGATGTAAGAATCTTGATTTGGACTCATAAATCAGTGTATAATCACCCTGAAGTTGAATCAAGATCATAGGAGTTATGATGAAGAAGTTATCCAAATTTTACCTCAAGTGACTCCAGTTTGCGAGTTAGGAGATTTAGCAATTTCTTCTTGATACTAATAAAACCAGAATAAATCACGATGTAAGAAGCTTGATTTGGACTAATAAATCAGTGGAGAATCACCCTGATGTTGAATCAATATCATTGGAGTTATGATGAAAAACTTAGCCCACTTTTAACCGAAGTTATTCCAGTTTACCATGTTTGGAGATTTGGTAATTTCGTCTTGATACTAATAAAACCAGAATGAATCACGATGTAAGAAGCTTGATTTAAATTCATAAATCAGTTGAGAAACACCCTGATGTTGAATCATTATCATTGGAGTTATGATGAAGAAATTAGCCCACTTTTAACCGAAGTGAATCTAGTTTACCCTGTTTGGAGATTTGGTAATTTCTTCTTGATACTAATAAAACCAGAATGAAGCACGTTGTAAGAATCATGATTTGGACTCATAAATCAGTGTATAATCACCCTGAAGTTGAATCAAGATCATAGGAGTTATGATGAAGAAGTTATCCCACTTTTAACCGAAGTTATTCCAGTTTGCCCAGTTTCGAGATTTGGCAATTTTTTCATGATACTAATAAAACCAGAATGAATCACGATGTAAGAATCTTGATTTGGACTCATAAATCAGTGTATAATCACCCTGAAGTTGAATCAAGATCATAGGAGTTATGATGAAGAAGTTATCCCAACTTTACCTCAAGTGACTCCAGTTTTCCCAATTAGGAGATTTAGCAAATTCTTCTTGATACTAATAAAATCAGAATGAATCACGATGTAAGAAGCTTGATTTAGACTCATAAATCAGTTGAGAATCACCCTGATGTTGAATCATTATCATTGGAGTTATGATGAAGAAATTAGCCCACTTTTAACCGAAGTGATTTCAGTTTATTCTGTTTGGAGATTTGATAATTTCTTCTTGATACTAATAAAACCAGAATGAATCACGATTTAAGAATCTTGATTTGGAATTATAAATCAGTGTATAATCACCCTGAAGTTGAATCGAGATCGTAGGAGTTATGATGAAGAAGTTATCCCACTTTTAACCTAAGTGATTCCAGTTTACCCAGTTTGGAGATTTGACAATTTTTTCTTGATACTAATAAAACCAGAATGAATCACGATGTAAGAAGCTTTATTTGGACTCATAAATCAGTGTTGAATCTCCTTGAAGCTGAATCAAGATCAGAGGAGTTATGATGAAGAAGTTATCCCAATTTTAACTCAAGTGACTCTAGTTTGCCCAGTTAGGAGATTTGGCAATTTCTTCTTGATACTAATAACACAAGAATGAATAACGATGTAAGAAGCTTTATTTGGACTCATAGATAAGTGTAGAATAACCTTGAAGTTGAATCAAGATCATAGGAGTTATGATGAAGAATTTATCCCACTTTTAACCGAAATAATTCCAGTTTACCTTGTTTGGAGATTTGGCAATTTCTTCTTGATTGTAATCAAACCATAATGAATCGAGATGTAAGAAGCTTGATTTGGACTCATAAATCATTTGAGAATCATCATGAAGTTAAATCAATATCATTGGAGTTATGATGAAAAAGTTATCTCACTTTTAATCGAAGTGATTCCAGTTTACCCTGTTTGGAGATTTGGTAATTTCTTCTCGATACTAATAAAACCAGAATGAATCAAGATGTAAGAAACATGATTTGGAATCATAAATCAGTGTAGAATCACCCTGAAGTTGAATCAAGATCATAGAAGTTGTGATGAAGAAATTATCCCATTTTTAACCGAAGTAATTGCAGTTTACCCTGTTTGGAGATTTGGCAATTTCTTCCTGATACCAATCAAACCAGAATGAATCAAGATGTAAGAAGCTTTATTTGTTCTCATAAATCAGTCTAGAATCACCCTGAAGTTGAATCAATATCATAGGAGTTATGATGAAGAAGTTATCCCACTTTTAACCGAAGTGATTCCAGTTTATCCTGTTTGGAGATTTGGCAAATTCTTCTTGATACTAATAAAAACAGAATGAATCAAGATGTAAGAATCTTGATTTGGACTCATAAATCAGTGGATAATCACCCTTAAGTTGAATCAATATCATAGGAGTTATGATGAAGAAGTTATCCAACTTTTAACCGAAGTGATTCCAGTTTACCATGTTTGGAGAATTGACAATTTCTTCTTGATTCTAATCAAACCAGAATGAATCAAGTTGTAAGAAGCTTGATTTGGACTCATAAATCTTTTAAGAATCCTCCTGAAGTTGAATCAATATCAATGGAGTTATGATGAAGAAGTTATCGCACTTTTAACTGAAGTTATTCCAGTTTACCCTGTTTAGAGAGATGACAATTACTTCTTGATACTAATAAAACCAGAATAAATCACGATGTAAGAAGCTTGATTTGGACTCATAAATCAGTGTAGAATCACCATGAAGTTTGTCCTGTTTGGAGATTTGGCAATTTCTTCTAAACCAGAATGAATAAAGATGTAAGAAGCTTGATTTGGACTCATAAATCAGTGGAGAATCATCCTGAAGTTGAATCAATATCATTGGAGTTATGATGAAGAAGTTATCCCACTTTTAAACGAAGTGATTCCAATTTGTCATGTTTGGAGATTTGGCAATTTCTTCTAAACCATAATGAATAAAGATGTAATAAGCTTGATTTGGACTCATAAATCAGTGGAGAATAATCCTAAAGTTGAATCAATATCATTGGAGTTATGATGAAGAAGTTATCCCACTTTTAACAGAAGTGATTCCAGTTTATCCTGCTTGGAGATTTGGCAATTTCATCTTGATTCTAATTAAACCAGAATGAATCAAGATGTAAGAAGCTTGATTTGGACTCATAAATCAGTTGAGAATCATCATGACGTTGAATCAATATTAATGGAGTTATGATGAAGGAGTTATCCCACTTTTAACCGAAGTGATTCCAGTTTACCATGTTTGGAGATTTGACAATTACTTCTTGATACTATTAAAACCAGAATGAATCAGGATGTAAGAAGCTTGATCTGGACTAATAAATCAGTGTAGAATCACCCTGAAGTTGAATCAAGATCATAGGAGTTATGATGAAGAAGTTATCCCACTTTTAACCAAAGTGATTACAGCTTACCATGTTTGGAGATTTGGCAATTTCTTCTTGATTCTAATTAAACCAGAATGAATCAAGATGTAAGAAGCTTGATTTGGACTCATTAATCAGTGGATAATCACCCTGAAGTTGAATCAATATCATAGGAGTTATGATGAAGAAGTTATCCCACTTTTAACCGAAGTGATTCCAGTTTACCCAGTTAGGAGATTTGGCAATTTCTTCTTGATTCTAATCAAACCATAATGAATCAAGATGTTAGAAGCTTGACTTGGACTCATAAATCAGTTGAGAATCATCTTGAAGTTAAATCAATATTATTGGAGTTATGATGAAGAAGTTATCCCACTTTTAGCCGAAGTGATTCCAGATTACACTGCTTGGTTTTGCAATTTCTTCTTGATATTAATAAAAACAGAATGAATCACGATGTAAGAAGCTTGGTTTGGACTCATAAATCAGCTTAGAATCACCCTGAAGTTGAATCAATATCATAGGAGTTATGATGAAGAAGTTATCCCATTTTTAACCGAAGTGAGTCAAGTTTATCCTTTTTGGAGATTTGGAAAATTCTTCTTGATACTAATAAAAACAGAATGAATCAAGATGTAAGAATCTTGATTTGGACTCAGAAATCAGTGGATAATCACCCTTAAGTTGAATCAATATCATTGGAGTTATGATGAAGAAGTTATCCCACTTTTAACCGAAGTGATTCCAGTTTACCCTGATTGGAGAATTGAAAATTTCTTCTTGATTCTAATCAAACCAGAATGAATCAAGTTGTAAGAAGCTTGATTTGGACTCATAAATCAGTGGATAATCACCCTGAAGTTGAATCAATATCATAGGAGTTATGATGAAGAAGTAATCCCACTTTTAACCAAAGTGATTCCAGTTTACCTAGTTTAGAGATTTGGCAATTTCTTCTTGATTCTAATCAAACCAGAATGAATGAAGATGTAAGAAGCTTGACTTGGACTCATAAATCAGTTGAGAATCATCCTGAAGTTAAATCAATATTATTGGAGTTATGATGAAGAAGTTATCCCACTTTTAACCGAAGTGATTCCAGATTACACTGTTTGGAGATTTTGCTATTTCTTCTTGATATTAATAAAAACAGAATGAATCAAGATGTAAGAATCTTGATTTGGACTCATCAATCATTGGATAATCACCCTTAAGTTGAATCAATATCATAGGAGTTATGATGAAGAAGTTATCGCACTTTTAACCGAAGTGATTCCAGTTTACCCTTTTTGGAGAATTGACAATTTCTTCTTGATTCTAATCAAACCAGAATTAATCAAGTTGTAAGAAGCTTGATTTGGACTCATAAATCAGTAAAGAATCATCCTGAAGTTGAATCAATATCAATGGAGTTATGATGAAGAAGTTATCTCACTTTTAACTGGAGTTATTCCAGTTTACCCTGTTTAGAGATATGACAATTACTTCTTGATACTAATAAAACTAGAATGAATCAAAATGTAAGAATCTTGATTTGGACTCATAAATCAGTGTAAAATCATCCTGAAGTTGAATCAAGATCATAGGAGTTATGATGAAGAAGTTATCCCACTTTTAACCGAAGTGACTCCAGTTTACCCTGTTTGGTGATTTGGTAATTTATTCTTGATACTAATAAAACCAGAAGGAATCAAGATGTAAGAATCTTGATTTTCACTCATAAATCAGTGGATAATCACCCTGAAGTTGAATCAATATCATTGGAGTTATGATAAAGAAGTTATCCCACTTTTAACCGAAGTGATTCCAGTTTGCCCTGTTTGGAGAGTTGACAATTTCTTCTTGATACTAATAAAACTATAATGAATCAAGATGTAAGAATCTTGATCTGGACTCATAAATCAGTGTAGAATCACCCTGAAGTTGAATCAAGATCATAGGAGTTATGATGAAGATGTTTTCCCACGTTTTACCGAAGTGACTCCAGTTTACTCTGTTTAGAGATTTGGCCATTTATTCTTGATACTAATAAAACCAGAATGAATCAAGATGTAAGAATCTTGATTTTCACTCATAAATCAGTGGATAATCACCCTTAATTTGAATCAATATCATAGGAGTTATGATGAAGAAGTTATCACACTTTTAACCGAAGTGATTCCAGTTTACCTTGTTTGGAGATTTGACAATTACTTCTTGATACTATTAAAACCAGAATTAATCACGATGTAAGAAGCTTGATTTAGACTCATAAATCAGTTGAGAATCACCCTGAAGTTGAATCAAGATCATAGGAGTTATGATGAAGAAATTATCCCACTTTTAACCGAAGTGATTCCAGTTTATCCTATTTGGAGATTTGGCAATTTTTTCTTGATACTAATAAAACCAGAATGAATCACGATGTAAGAAGCTTAATTTAGACTCAGAAATCAGTATAGATCACCCTGAAGTTGAATCAAGATCATAGGAGTTATGATGAAGAAGTTATCTCACTTTTAACCGAAGTGATTCCAATTTGTCCTATTTGGATATTTGGTAAATTCTTCTTGATACTAATAAAACCAGAATGAATCAAGATTTAAGAAGCTTGATTTGGACTCATAAATCAGTGGATAATCACCCATAAGTTGAATCAATATCATAGGAGTTATGATGAAGAAGTTATCCCAATTTTAACCGAAGTGATTCCAGTTTACCCTGTTTGGAGATTTGGGAAGTTCTTCTTGATTCTAATCAAACCATAATGAATCAAGATGTAAAAAGCCTGATTTGGACTCATAAATAATTTGAGAATCATCCTCAAGTTAAATCAATATCATTGTAGTTATAATGAAAAAGTTATCTCACTTTTAACCGAAGTGATTCCAGTTTACACTGTTTGGAGATTTGATTTCTTCTTGATACTAAAAAAACCAGAATGAATTAAGATGTAAGAAACTTGATTTGGAATCATAAATCAGTTTAGAATCACCTTGAAGTTGAATCAAGATCATAGGAGTTAAGATGAAGAAGTTATCCCATTTTTAACCGAAGTAATTCCAGTTTACCCTTTTTGGAGATATGGCAATTTCTTCTTGATACTAATCAAACCAGAATGAATAAAGTAATAAAAAGATTTTTTTTGGTCTCATAAATCAGTCTCGAATCACCTTGAAGTTGAATCAATATCATAGGAGTATGATGAAGAAGTTATCCCACTTTTAGCCGAAGTGATTCCAGTTTATCCTGTTTGGAGATTTGGCAATTTCTTCTTGATTCTAATCAAACCAGAATGAATAAAGATGTAATAATATTGGTTTGGAATCATTAATCAGTCTAGAATCATCCTGAAGTTGAATCAATATCATTTGAGTTATGATGTAGAAGTTATCCCACTTTTAACCGAAGTGATTACAGTTTACCCTGTTTGGAAATTTGACAATTTCATCTTGATACTAATAAAACCAGAATGAATCACGATGTAATAATATTGATTTGGAATCATAAATCAGTCTAGAATCATCGTGAAGTTGAATCAAAATCATTGGAGTTATGATGAAGAAGTTATCCCACTTTTAAACGAAGTGATTCCAGTTTGTCCTGTTTGGAGATTTGACAATTTCTTCTAAACCAGAATGAATAAAGATGTAATAAGCTTGATTTGGACTCATAAATCAGTGGAGAATAATCCTGAAGTTGAATCAATATCATTGGAGTTATGATGAAGAAGTTATCCCACTTTTAACCCAAGTGATTCCAGTTTACCCTACTTGGAGATTTGGCAATTTCATCTTGATTCTAATCAAACCAGAAGGAATCAAGATGTAACGAGCTTGATTTGGACTCATAAATCAGTTGAGAATCATCCTGACGTTGAATCAATATCAATGGAGTTATGATGAAGGAGTTATCCCACTATTAACTGAAGTTATTCTAGTTTACCCTGTTTAGAGATATGACAATTACTTCTTGATACTAATAAAACCACAATGAATCACGATGTAAGAAGCTTGATTTGGAATCATAAATCAGTGTAGAATCACAATGAAGTTGAATCAAGATAATAGGAGTTATGATGAAGAAATTATCTCACTTTTAACCGAAGTGATTCCAGTTTACAATGTTTGGATATTTGACAATTACTTCTTGATACTATTAAAACCAGAATAAATCACGATGTAACAAGCTTGATTTAGACTCATAAATCAGTTGAGAATAACCCTGAAGTTGAATCAAGATCATAGGTGTTATGATGAAGAAGTTATCCCACTTTTAACCGAAGTGATTCCAGTTTCTCCTGTTTGAAGATTTGGCAATTTCTTCTTGATACTAATAAAACCATAATGAATCACGATGTAAGAAGCTTGATCTGGACTAATAAATTAGTGTAGAATCACCCTGAAGTTGAATTAAGATCATAGGAGTTATGATGAAGAAGTTATCCCACTTTTAACCGAAGTGATTCCAATTTATCTTGTTTCGAGATTTGGCAATTTCTTCTTGATTCTAATTAAATCAGAATGAATCAAGATGCAAGAAGCTTTATTTGGACTCATTAATCAGTGGATAATAACCCTGAAGTTTAATCAATATCATAGGACTAATTATGAAGAAGTTATCCCACTTTTAACCGAAGTGATTCCAGTTTACCCAGTTTGGAGATTTGGCAATTTCTTCTTGATTCTAATCAAACCAGAATGAATGAAGATGTAAGAAGCTTGACTTGGACTCATAAATCAGTTGAGAATCATCCTGAAGTTAAATCAATATTATTGGAGTTATGATGAAGAAGTTATCCCACTTTTAACCGAAGTAATTCCAGATTACACAGTTTGGAGATTTTGCTATTACTTCTTGATATTAATTAAAACAGAATGAATCAAGATGTAAGAATCTTGATTTGGACTCATAAATCAGTGGATAATCACCCTTAAGTTGAATCAATATAATAGAAGTTATGATGAAGAAGTTATCGCACTTTTAACCGAAGTGATTCCAGTTTACCCTGTTTGGAGAATTGACAATTTCTTCTTTATTCTAATCAAACCAGAATGAATCAAGTTGTAAGAAGCTTGATTTGGACTCATAAATCAGTTTAGAATCATCCTGAAGTTGAGTCAATATCAATGGAGTTATGATGAAGAAGTTATCCCATTTTTAACCGAAGTGAGTCCAGTTTATCTTGTTTGGAGATTTGGTAAATTCTTCTTGATACTAATAAAAACAGAATGAATCAAGATGTAAGAATCTTGATTTGGACTCATAAATTAGTGGATAATCACCCTTAAGTTGAATCAATATCATAGGAGTTATGATGAAGAAGTTATCCCACTTTTAACCGAAGTGATTCCAGTTTACCCTGTTTGGAGATTTGGTAAATTCTTCTTGATACTAATAAAAACAGAATGAATCAAGATGTAAGAATCTTGATTTGGACTCATAAATCAGTGGATAATCACACTTAAGTTGAATCAATATCATAGGAGTTATGATGAAGAAGTTATCCCACTTTTAACCGAAGTGATTCCAGCTTACCCTCTTTGGAGATTTGGGAAGTTCTTCTTGATTATAATCAAACCATAATGAATCAAGATGTAAAAAGCCTGATTTGGACTCATAAATAATTTGAGAATCATCCTCAAGTTAAATCAATATCATTGTAGTTATAATGAAAAAGTTATCTCACTTTTAACCGAAGTGATTCCAGTTTACACTGTTTGGAGATTTTATTTCTTCTTGATACTAAAAAAACCAGAATGAATTAAGATGTAAGAAACTTGATTTGGAATCATAAATCAGTTTAGAATCACCTTGAAGTTGAATCAAGATCATAGGAGTTAAGATGAAGAAGTTATCCCATTTTTAACCGAAGTAATTCCAGTTTACCCTTTTTGGAGATATGGCAATTTCTTCTTGATACTAATCAAACCAGAATGAATAAAGTAATAAAAAGATTTTTTTTGGTCTCATAAATCAGTCTCGAATCACCTTGAAGTTGAATCAATATCATAGGAGTATGATGAAGAAGTTATCCCACTTTTAGCCGAAGTGATTCCAGTTTATCCTGTTTGGAGATTTGGCAATTTCTTCTTGATTCTAATCAAACCAGAATGAATAAAGATGTAATAATATTGGTTTGGAATCATTAATCAGTCTAGAATCATCCTGAAGTTGAATCAATATCATTTGAGTTATGATGTAGAAGTTATCCCACTTTTAACCGAAGTGATTACAGTTTACCCTGTTTGGAAATTTGACAATTTCATCTTGATACTAATAAAACCAGAATGAATCACGATGTAATAATATTGATTTGGAATCATAAATCAGTCTAGAATCATCGTGAAGTTGAATCAAAATCATTGGAGTTATGATGAAGAAGTTATCCCACTTTTAAACGAAGTGATTCCAGTTTGTCCTGTTTGGAGATTTGACAATTTCTTCTAAACCAGAATGAATAAAGATGTAATAAGCTTGATTTGGACTCATAAATCAGTGGAGAATAATCCTGAAGTTGAATCAATATCATTGGAGTTATGATGAAGAAGTTATCCCACTTTTAACCGAAGTGATTCCAGTTTACCCTACTTGGAGATTTGGCAATTTCATCTTGATTCTAATCAAACCAGAAGGAATCAAGATGTAACGAGCTTGATTTGGACTCATAAATCAGTTGAGAATCATCCTGACGTTGAATCAATATCAATGGAGTTATGATGAAGGAGTTATCCCACTATTAACTGAAGTTATTCTAGTTTACCCTGTTTAGAGATATGACAATTACTTCTTGATACTAATAAAACCACAATGAATCACGATGTAAGAAGCTTGATTTGGAATCATAAATCAGTGTAGAATCACAATGAAGTTGAATCAAGATAATAGGAGTTATGATGAAGAAATTATCTCACTTTTAACCGAAGTGATTCCAGTTTACAATGTTTGGATATTTGACAATTACTTCTTGATACTATTAAAACCAGAATAAATCACGATGTAACAAGCTTGATTTAGACTCATAAATCAGTTGAGAATAACCCTGAAGTTGAATCAAGATCATAGGTGTTATGATGAAGAAGTTATCCCACTTTTAACCGAAGTGATTCCAGTTTCTCCTGTTTGAAGATTTGGCAATTTCTTCTTGATACTAATAAAACCATAATGAATCACGATGTAAGAAGCTTGATCTGGACTAATAAATTAGTGTAGAATCACCCTGAAGTTGAATTAAGATCATAGGAGTTATGATGAAGAAGTTATCCCACTTTTAACCGAAGTGATTCCAATTTATCTTGTTTCGAGATTTGGCAATTTCTTCTTGATTCTAATTAAATCAGAATGAATCAAGATGCAAGAAGCTTTATTTGGACTCATTAATCAGTGGATAATAACCCTGAAGTTTAATCAATATCATAGGACTAATTATGAAGAAGTTATCCCACTTTTAACCGAAGTGATTCCAGTTTACCCAGTTTGGAGATTTGGCAATTTCTTCTTGATTCTAATCAAACCAGAATGAATGAAGATGTAAGAAGCTTGACTTGGACTCATAAATCAGTTGAGAATCATCCTGAAGTTAAATCAATATTATTGGAGTTATGATGAAGAAGTTATCCCACTTTTAACCGAAGTAATTCCAGATTACACAGTTTGGAGATTTTGCTATTACTTCTTGATATTAATTAAAACAGAATGAATCAAGATGTAAGAATCTTGATTTGGACTCATAAATCAGTGGATAATCACCCTTAAGTTGAATCAATATAATAGAAGTTATGATGAAGAAGTTATCGCACTTTTAACCGAAGTGATTCCAGTTTACCCTGTTTGGAGAATTGACAATTTCTTCTTTATTCTAATCAAACCAGAATGAATCAAGTTGTAAGAAGCTTGATTTGGACTCATAAATCAGTTTAGAATCATCCTGAAGTTGAGTCAATATCAATGGAGTTATGATGAAGAAGTTATCCCATTTTTAACCGAAGTGAGTCCAGTTTATCTTGTTTGGAGATTTGGTAAATTCTTCTTGATACTAATAAAAACAGAATGAATCAAGATGTAAGAATCTTGATTTGGACTCATAAATTAGTGGATAATCACCCTTAAGTTGAATCAATATCATAGGAGTTATGATGAAGAAGTTATCCCACTTTTAACCGAAGTGATTCCAGTTTACCCTGTTTGGAGATTTGGTAAATTCTTCTTGATACTAATAAAAACAGAATGAATCAAGATGTAAGAATCTTGATTTGGACTCATAAATCAGTGGATAATCACACTTAAGTTGAATCAATATCATAGGAGTTATGATGAAGAAGTTATCCCACTTTTAACCGAAGTGATTCCAGCTTACCCTCTTTGGAGATTTGGGAAGTTCTTCTTGATTATAATCAAACCATAATGAATCAAGATGTAAAAATATTGATTTGGACTTATAAATCAGTTGAGAATCATCCTGAAGTTAAATCAATATCATTGTAGTTATAATGAAAAAGTTATCCCACTTTTAACCGAAGTGATTCCAGTTTATCCTGTTTGGAGATTTGGTAATTTCTTCTTGATACTAATAAAACCAGAATGAATCAAGACGTAAGAAACTTGATTTGGAATCATAAATCAGTGTAGAATCACCCTGAAGTTGAATCAAGATCATAGGAGTTATGATGAAGAAGTTATCCCATTTTTAACCGAAGTAACTCCAGTTTACCCTGTTTAGAGATTTGGCAATTTCTTCTTGATACTAATCAAACCATAATGAATCAAGATGTAAGAAGCTTTATTTGCTCTCATAAATCAGTCTAGAATCAACTTGAAGTTGAATCAATATCATAAGAGTTATGATGAAGAAGTTATCCCACTTTTAGCCGAAGTGATTCCAGTTTATCATGTTTGGAGATTTGGCAATTTCTTCTTGATTCTAATCAAACCAGAATGAATCACGCTGAAAGAAGCTTTATTTGGACTCATAAATCAGTGTAGAATCACCCTGAATTGGAATCAAGATCATAGGAGTTATGATGAAGAAGTTATCCCACTTTTAACCGAAGTGATTCCAGTTTACCCAGTTTGGAGATTTGGCAATTTCTTCTTGATTCAAATCAAACCAGAATGGATCAAGA
Organism: Moricandia moricandioides; assembly: GCA_905132885.1. Taxonomy (NCBI): domain Eukaryota; kingdom Viridiplantae; phylum Streptophyta; class Magnoliopsida; order Brassicales; family Brassicaceae; genus Moricandia; species Moricandia moricandioides. Next base: position 47,758 of record CAJHQQ010003001.1, read on the forward strand.
TGTAAGAAGCTTGATTTGGACTCATAAATCTGTTGAGGATCATCCTGAAGTTGAATCAATATCAATGGAGTTATCCCACTTTTAACCGAAGTGATTCCAGTTTACCATGTTTGGAGATTTAACAATTACTTCTTGATACTATTAAAACCAGAATGAATCATGATGTAACAAGCTTGATTTAGACTCATAAATCAGTTGAGAATCACCCTGAAGTTGAATCAAGATCATAGGAGTTATGATGAAGAAGTTATCCCACTTTTAACCGAAGTGATTCCAGTTTGTCCTGTTTGGAGATTTGGCAATTTCTTCTAAACCAGAATGAATAAAGATGTAAGAAGCTTGATTTGGACTCATAAATCAGTGTAGAATCATCCTGAAGTTGAATCAATATCATTGGATTTATGATGAAGAAGTTATCCCACTTTTAACCGAAGTGATTCCAGTTTACCAAGTTTGGAGATTTGACAATTTCTTCTTGATTCTATTCAAACCAGAATGGATCAAGATGTAAGAAGCTTGATTTGGACTCATAAATCAGTTGAAAATCACCCTGAAGTTGAATCAAGATCATAGGAGTTATGATGAAGAAGTTATCCCACTTTTAACCGAAGTGATTCCTATTTAACCTGTTTGAAGATTTGGCAATTTCTTCTTGATACTAATAAAACCAGAATGAATCACGATGTAAGAATCTTTATTTGAACTAATAAAACAGTGTAGAATCACCCTGAAATTGAATCAAGGTCATAGGAGTTATGACGAAGAAGTTATCCCACTTTTAACCAAAGTGATTCCAGTTTACCCAGTTTGGAGATTTGGCAATTTCTTCTTGATTATAATCAAACCAAAATGAATCAAGATGTAAGAAGCTTGGATTGGACTCATAAATCAGTTGATAATCACCCTGAAGTTAATTCAATATTATTGGAGTTATGATGAAGAAGTTATCCCACTTTTAACCGAAGTGATTCCAGATTACACTGTTTGGAGATTTTGCAATTTCTTCTTGATATTAATAAAAACAGAATGAATCACGAAGTAAGAAGCTTGGTTTTGACTCATAAATCAGCTTAGAGTCACTCTTAAGTTGAATCAATATCATAGGAGTTATGATGAAGAAGTTATCCCATTTTTAACCGAAGTGAGTCCAGTTTATCTTGTTTGGAGATTTGGTAAATTCTTCTTGATACTAATAAAAACAGAATGAATCAAGATGTAAGAATCTTGATTTGGACTCATAAATTAGTGGATAATCACCCTTAAGTTGAATCAATATCATAGGAGTTATGATGAAGAAGTTATCCCACTTTTAACCGAAGTGATTCCAGTTTACCCTGTTTGGAGATTTGGTAAATTCTTCTTGATACTAATAAAAACAGAATGAATCAAGATGTAAAAATCTTGATTTGGACTCATAAATCAGTGGATAATCACACTTAAGTTGAATCAATATCATAGGAGTTATGATGAAGAAGTTATCCCACTTTTAACCGAATTGATTCCAGCTTACCCTGTTTGGAGATTTGGGAAGTTCTTCTTTATTATAATCAAACCATAATGAATCAAGATGTAAAAATATTGATTTGGACTCATAAATCAGTTGAGAATCATCCTGAAGTTAAATCAATAGCATTGTAGTTATAATGAAAAAGTTATCCCACTTTTAACCGAAGTGATTCCAGTTTACCCTGTTTGGAGATTTGGTAATTTCTTCTTGATACTAATAAAACCAGAATGAATCAAGATGTAAGAAACTTGATTTGGAATCATAAATCAGTGTAGAATCACCCTGAAGTTGAATCAAGATCATAGGAGTTATGATGAAGAAGTTATCCCATTTTTAACCGAAGTAACTCCAGTTTACCCTGTTTAGAGATTTGGCAATTTCTTCTTGATACTAATCAAACCAGAATGAATCAAGATGTAAGAAGCTTTATTTTCTCTCATAAATCAGTCTAGAATCAACTTGAAGTTGAATCAATATCATAAGAGTTATGATGAAGAAGTTATCCCACTTTTAGCCGAAGTGATTCCAGTTTATCCTGTTTGGAGATTTGGCAATTTCTTTTTGATTCTAATCAAACCAGAATGAATCACGCTGAAAGAAGCTTTATTTGGACTCATAAATCAGTGTAGAATCACCCTGAATTGGAATCAAGATCATAGGAGTTATGATGAAGAAGTTATCCCACTTTTAACCGAAGTGATTCCAGTTTACCCAGTTTGGAGATTTGGCAATTTCTTCTTGATTCTAATCAAACCAGAATGGATCAAGATGTAAGAAGCTTGATTTGGACTCATAAATCTGTTGAGGATCATCCTCAAGTTGAATCAATATCAATGGAGTTATCCCACTTTTAACCGAAAGTGGATTCCAGTTTACCCATGTTGGAGATTTAACAATTACTTCTTGATACTATTAAAACCAGAATGAATCACGATGTAAGAAGCTTGATTTAGACTCATAAATCAGTTGAGAATCACCCTGAAGTTGAATCAAGATCATAGGAGTTATGATGAAAAGTTATCGCCACTTTTAACCGAAGTGATTCCAGTTTGTCCTGTTTGGAGATTTAGCAATTTCTTCTAAACCAGAATGAATTAAGATGTAAGAAGCTTGATTTGGACTCATAAATCAGTGGAGAATCATCCTGAAGTTGAATCAATATCATTGGAGTTATGATGAAGAAGTTATCCCACTTTTAACCGAAGTGATTCCAGTTTACCAAGTTTCGAGATTTGGGCAATTTCTTCTTGATTCTATTCAAACCAGAATGGATCAAGATGTAAGAAGCTTGATTTGGACTCATAAATCAGTTGAGAATCATCCTGAAGTTGAATCAATATCAATGGAGTTATCCCACTTTTAACCGAAGTGATTCCAGTTTACCATGTTTGGAGATTTAACAATTACTTCTTGATACTATTAAAACCAGAATAAAATCACGATGTAAGAAGCTTTATTTAGACTCATAAATCAGTTGAGAATCACGTGAAGTTGAATCAAGATCATAGGAGTTATGATGAAGAAGTTATCCCACTTTTAACCGAAGTGATTCCAGTTTACCCTGTTTGAAGATTTGGCAATTTCTTCTTGATACTAATAACCAGAATGAATTACGATGTAAGAAGCTTGATCTGGACTAATAAATCAGTGTAGAATCACCCTGAAAGTTGAATTAAGATTATAGGAGTTATGATGAAGAAGTTAATCCTACTTTTTAACCGAAGGGATTCCAGTTTATCCTGTTTTGGAGATTTAGCAATTTCTTCTTGATTCTAATTAAACCAGAATGAATCAAGATGTAAGAAGGCTTGATTTGGACTCATTAATCAGTGGGAAAATCACCCTAAAGTTGAATCAATAATCATAGGAGTTATGAATGAAGAAGTTATCCCACTTTTAACCGAAGTGATTCCAGTTTACCCAGTTTGGAGATTTGGCAATTTCTTCTTGATTCTATCAAAACCAGAATGAATCAAGATGTAAGAAGCTTTACTTGGACTCATAAATCAAGATCATAGGTGTTATGATGAAGAAGTTATCCCCACCTTTTAACCGAAGTGATTCCCAGTTTACCTTGGTTTGAAGATTTGACAATTTCTTCTTGATACTAATAAACCATAATGAATCACGATGTAAAGAAGGCTTGATCTGGACTAATAAATCAGTGTAGAATCACCCTGAAGTTGAATTAAGATCAAGGAGTTATGATGAAGAAGTTATCCACTTTTAACCGAAGTGAATTCCAATTTATCTTGTTTCGAGATTTCGGCAATTATCTTCTGATTCTAATTAATACAGAGATGAATCAAGATGAAGAAGTTTTATTTGTACTCATTTAATCAGTGGATAATAACCCTGAAGCTGAATCAATCATAGGAGTTATGATGAAGAAGTTATCCCACTTTTAACCGAAGTGATTCCAGTTTACCCAGTTTGGAGATTTGGCAATTTCTTCTTGATTCGAATCAAACAAGAATGAATGAAGATGTAAGAAGCTTGACTTTGGACTCATAAATCAGTTGAGAATCATCCTGAAGTTGAATCAATATCTATTGGAGTTATGATGAAGAAGTTATCCCACTTTTAACCGAAGTGATTCCAGATTTACACTGTTTGGAGATTTTGCTATTTCTTCTTGATATTAATAAAAACAGAATGAATCAAGATGTAAGAATCTTGATTTGGACTCATAAATCAGTGGATAATCACCCTTAAGTTGAATCAATATCATAGGAGTTATGATGAAGAAGTTATCACACTTTTAACCGAAGTGATTCCAGTTTACCCTGTTTGGAGATTGACAATTTCTTCTTGATTCTAATCAAACCAGAATGAATCAAGTTGTAAGAAGCTTGATTTGGACTCATAAATCAGTTAAGAATCATCCTGAAGTTGAATCAATATCAATGGAGTTATGATGAAAGAAGTTATCTCACTTTTAACTGAAGTTATTCCAGTTTACCCTGTTTAGAGATTTGACAATTATTCTTGATACTAATAAAACCAGAATGAATCACGATGTAATAATCATGTTTGGACTCATAAATCAGTGTAGAATCACCATGAAGTTGAATCAAGATCATAGGAGTTATGATGAAGAATTATCCCACTTTTAACCGAGATGATTCCAGTTTATCCTATTTGGAGATTTGGCAATTTCTTCTTGATACTAATAAAACCAGAATGAATCACGATATAAGAAGCTTAATTTGGACTCAGAAATCAGTGTAGAACACCCTGAAGTTGAATCAAGATCATAGGAGTTATGATGAAGAAGTTATCTCACTTTTAACCGAAGTGATTCGAATTTGCCCTATTTTGGATATTTTGTAAATTCTTCTTGATACTTATAAAACCAGAATGAATCAAGATGTAAGAAGCTTGATTTGGGACTAATAAATCAGTGGATAATCACCCTTAAATTGAATCAATATCATAGAGTTATGATGAAGAAATTATCCAAATTTTAACCGAGTGATTCAGTTACCCTGTTTGGAGATTTGGGAAGTTCTTCTTGATACTAATAAAAACAGAATGAATCAAGATGTAAGAATCTTGATTTGGACTCATAAATCAGTGGATAATCACCCTTAAGTTGAATCAATATCATAGGAGTTATGATGAAGAAGTTATCCCACTTTTAACCAAGTGATTCCAGCTTACC
>CAJHQQ010003002.1:0-52927 GCA_905132885.1 Moricandia moricandioides
GAGAGGATTTTTGGGTTTCTTAAAAAAAGGAACCTGCTGATTCGTGCATGATCCATAAGTCTACGAGGGCAGTCGACACCCTCTAAACAGTGATCGCTAGCAAAGAGAAGCGAGCATCGATCAACACCAATACTTCACATCCCGATACTAACATCATGACATCGATCGACACCCACACTTCGCCGTCGATCGACTACCATTTGACGAGACACCAGAGGTAATTGTAGTTCTTATTATTCTTGAGCTGATGAGTAATCGGATCTTACGAGACAGAAGAAGATGTCATTCCCTCGCACAGTATACTCAATTGATTAATGCACAGAAGGAGCTGTGATCGATGATTCTTGCTGTTGACTGTGATATAAATACGTCCAGATGAGCCGTGATGGTATGATTGGGACAGCTCATCAACTCTTTTCCGGGGTTTGCCTCATGAGATCCGAAGGAACACACATCGATGACTTGTGGATCTAGTCTCATGGAGTGAGCAGAATGAAGTGTCTGAATACGGCACATGTCTGCAAGATCTTTCCCTTATTTTCTAATCTCTGCTGGAGACATGCAGTGTAGTCTGCGCTTGATGCTATGTATCATGGTACGCGTGAAAGATCACTACTACACGCAGGAGGAAGATGCATAGTCTAGCAAGTCTGTGATATCACTCGAGCATCCTAATTATAGATTTCTACATGAATAGCTGCCAGCTGAGAAACTACAGTTATACTCTCTCAATCAGAGAGATCAGTTGTAGTACTTAGGGATCATCCACGGGAGCCGTGAAATACTATTAATAGACTAATATAGAAATATTAAGTAAACTAGGCAATTTATTGTAAGACAATAAACAGAAAAGAAAAGAATTAATTGAGAATTAGTTTATAATATATTAAAAAAAACCAGTTGTCTGGTAGTAAGTGGGTGCTGGAGAAAAAAGTAGAATAACGATTAAGTGGGATAAGATCTCTTGAAATTTGGCAATTAAGAAGAAAACGAGATCTCTACGACAGCTTCTCAAGAGTATGTAGCAATGGGTATTAAGTTATCGTGGATTTGAGCGAGCAGTAGCTAGACAGATAGCTGATATTATCGATCCGACCGGCGGACGTCACCGACACTAAGACCTCAGTGTCGATCGCCACCATGGCCTGCAACATCGACCTCGATCACTCACAGCGTCACATCAATCAACATTACCTCAATGCATCACGCAATCGACACACCACTCTTCGATATCGATCGACAACTACTTGCGAGAGACCAGTATAGAAGAGGGCACGAATTAGTCATACTGAGTGTTGACAAGAATGGCATTCTTACTGGACGAAGAGGTCGCGCGCACAACCATGCAGGGCAATTTATTCATGCAAGAGGACTGCAATCGTATGCTATTAGCTGTTATTGTGAATGTCTGATGAACGACCAAAGGCACTTAGAGACTACACCAGGCTGAGGGTTCTACGCCAAAAGGTCTGCGATGCATTCGTTCTTCACCACAAAGGAATGTCTTTGAGCTGAATCCTGCATTATATCTCGTCTTATGGGTCAGTATCCCTTTCATGGCTTCTTTATGAAATGTCCCAGTAACCACCTTGAATCATTCCGATGATTTAGCGTCGACCATTAAGTGCAATGGAGTCTCTGAAAGATTAATACTTCTGCAAACTATTCCCATACTCTCTGCTGGAGAAGCAGCATGTTTGGCTCAAGAGGTTGCCACCAAGATCTCTCACTACTGGAATGACATCACGAACGCCTTCCTCACCAACTTTCTCTAGATACTGAAGCAAATATGAAGATTGAGATGGAATCTATGCTGAGATATATGGTAGAGGAAGAAAAGAAGATGGATATGGAGAGCTCAACAGAGTAGAAGAAGCCAATATTAGTGATTCGACTTCAGACATCGATTGACACTAAGATCTCACGTCGAGCGACCCTAAGACCTCAACATCGATCGACACTAACCCTGGTTATCGATCGACACCAGTCGACATCCATGAAAGACTCGAGTTATCTTCAGGACATTGAAGACTCGACACTAGAGAACACCGATGTATCAATTTGTTATCATGCTCCAGATGTAGAAAGAAACACTGCCATCGGAGATCTATTGGAGCCAAAGGATAAAGAACAATTTGGGATTGGATTCGAGTAGGAAAGCCACTTTGGAGCTATAGAATGGTTTGAAGATATGCATCAGAAATCGGAGCAGAAGCTTGATGACGATCAGCATACTTTGAGAAGAGATCTAGAAACTTTACCAAAAACTAGCATCGATCTGCACCCACCTGATAGCATCGATCGAAAACCACCCGACTACATCAATCGACACCCAAAGGACCGCATCGATCGACACTCCACAACTGATATCGATCGAAATTATTATTGGACGAACCAGGTTACACAGTTGCGCTGGAACCAATTGAGGAGAGAATGCACAAGTCCGAGACCTCACATCTTGCTGTCCCTGAACATCAACGACCACCTCTCCGCACAAAAGAAGCTGCTGGTTTCACAAAGAGCAAAGATGGTACATGACCCTGTGAAGTTTGTGGTTCCCAGTGCCGTTTTTGAGGTTGATTCTCCTATTCCACCAGATGGAAGTGTGCATATGGATCCCTACGTTGAGGATATTTGATGATCCTCTTTACGCAGTAGTTTCTGAGAGAGTATTAAAGTATGAAGGTGACGTTGACCAAGGACCATCTGTCGCAGCATCGATCGACACCATCATTGATTGAATCGATCGACTCCACCATTGGACACATCGATCCACATCAACACTTAGAACGTTGATCGACACTCATCACGGATCAGAGCAGAATGAGTTTGAAGTGTTTCATAATCTTTTTCAATGGAGACTCCACGAGATCAGCCAAGTCTGGAGAAATAGCAAAAAGAAGGAGGAAAAGAAGAAGAGGAACTGGAGAAGAGGAAAAGGACCAAGGGTGGTTCTGAATTTTCATTGATTTCCCACTTCTCATATGGTGTCAGGAAATACAGAGTGCGCAGCAAATGCTTCTCACAGCCCGTTTGCAATGCTTCGAGCAGTCCTTATTGCTGAGATGATAGACAAAGGAGAAAGAGTCTATGGAGGCTTTCAAAAAAAAAGTGATGAAGCTGAAGACATTGGACATTGGGAATTGTTTGGAGCAAGTCCCCAATCTCATCAGAACTCCAAAACGTCAAGCTAAAGACTATAAACAAGAGATGAGTGGGAGGCAACCTGAAACACCCCAACCCATTTTTTTTTGAAAAACACATTGAAAACTCTAAGTAAATATCTTTATAAAACTTCCCAAACTTTACCCATGTTCAAAATACTCTGCTCCGATGGTCTTCATCGTCTCGCGCTCCGGTCCACACAATCAACCTTACATGCATCCGCAAAAGGAGTCATGAGTATACAAAATTTACCCAGTGAGGACGCTCAAAAACCGCACACATGCAACTCAATAATCAAGCAATCAAATTTCATATTCCGTTCTAACAACCTAGCAATTTCCAATCTATCAACCTAGCAATTCGTTTCTATCATTTCTTAGTTAGCCAATTTTCTTTCCTATTACTTATTCATTTTCATGCATTCAAAAACTAACAACCTAACATCCGGTTCTATCATTCCTTTACTTTAGCATTTCCTAACATTCTGACCCGAAGGTCCATCAACCTGCGGCAATAGCCGAACCTGCGGCCGAAGCCAAACCTGCGGCCGAAGCCAAACCTGCGGCCGAAGCCAAACCTGCAGACGTAGCCAAACCTGCGGCTCGAGCCAAAGCGGCCGAAGCCAAACTTGCGGCCGAAGCCAAACCTGCGGCCGATAGCCAAACTGCGGCCGTAGACAACCTGCGGCCGAAGCCAACCTGCGACCCGAAGGTCCATAACGGCCGAAGCCACATACACGGCCGAAGCCAAAACATGATCATAACATCTTTACGGCCCGAAGCCAAAACATATTTTTCTTCCTTAGCTTAATCATGTTCTTCTAATCTCGTACTTTCCTTAATTACTTAAATTCTCAATCCGTTTCTATAACATTTTCAACCTAACATTCCAATTCTTGTCGGATCAAATCTAAGTATTTCACGTAAACATCTCAATTAAACATAACACCATTTCACAGCATCTATCATGCAAATATCCTATGAATGTATGAACGTTCTTCGATCCTTGAGAACTATCTCGAAGGACGAAGAACAAACTTTCCATAAACAATTCCTCTAACGCATAATCTTCATCCTAACAATCCAACTATGATAAAAATACTAAATATTAAGTTGCCACGAATCACACCCTCACCTCGGTTGATCTTAAAAGATCGAAGACTCTGAACCTTCATGCGTTTCCTGGCGAAGAACTCCTCGGCTCCTCCTTGTTCGATCTTTCTTCTCGAAATCTTCTCTCTAGAACTTCGTTCATGCTCTGGCTTCTCTCTAATTCTTGTTTATGAGTTGAGTGAGAAATGAAGGCGTGGAGGTCTCCTTTAATACTTATTTCAGGACTTGCTCACCAAGCTGGGCATTAAGTGTTGTTTCCTTATTTAGCTTGGTCAAACTTATCATCAATGGCTCCAAGAATATCTACGCTTATTGCCTTATATGACTCCCGTAGACCCGACCTTATTTTCGTATAATCTCGTCAGTTGCACCTGATCAAACTTACCTTACTTGGAACCCGCATTCTCCAACAGCCAAACTTTTCCATAGTTAAACTGGCAGTCTGTAATTCCCTTGCTTAGATTTTGATTGCTCTATGTGTTTACCGAACATCCGACACTTAGTCAAAAATGTGGATCATTCTTCCAACCCTCATGAATACAAGTGTTTCCACACTTAGAAAAATATGCTCCTTGTACAACTAAACCTCTTGCGATTTATTTCCTTCGAATTTTAAAAATACTCTGGGAGCGGGTCGTTACACAACCCACTGTTTAGTAAGTTTTTAATTAGTTTTTAATTATATTATTCTAATTTTGGATTTTATTTTTATTGCAGGTCTATATAATAAAAAAGGAGGAGAAACTTATAGGTGTACCATCGATCGACATTGAAGATCAACAACGATCGACCATGGATTGTGACCATCGGTCGACACTATCTATCTGCCATCGATCGATACTCTTTTACAGAGTCTGGTATCAAGTTTCTCTCTTAAGATATTTACTTATGATTTGGATTTTCCTAACCAATCCGGGACGATTACACTGGGGAATAATGTAATTTAAGTCTCGGGGAGGTTCTCTAATGCTATTTAATTGTTTTTGAGTTTTATATACTATATTTATATAAGTTTTCAAAGTTTTTTATTGAGTCAAGAAGGGGACCATGATCAAAATTTATTATTGACTAACCACACTTTAGTACCATTCTTAGAAGATTGTTTTGGAGATATTACTAGAGATACCAAAGTGGATCATCCTGCCGCTATATCACACTTGCTTAGAAAGTTTGAAGGAACCAAAACTGATTTCCAACACTAATCCTGACATTATCAGCTTGCTTTGGGACTTGGTATACACTAGATTGGATTCTTTCTGCAAGTCTGGAAGGTAAAAGTATGTGTGCTTCTGATTCCCCTCTCTCTCCCCTTCAAATTAAAAAAGGAATCAAATAGGATTTGGTGGCTACAACCATTAAAGCTTGATTCATATAATTATAGAAAGATATAAAGGTCAACAAGAAATGAACATGATCTGGTGGCAAAAACCATTAAGGCTTGATTCATGGAAGCCTACCAAATATCTCAGTCAATTAAAAAAAATAAAATGATACACTCAGAAGAAGGGAGACATTGACTGAGAAGAATTGAGAAGAGAGAGAGAGGAAATGGATCAGAGAAGACTGCATGTGTACTCAGATACTTGCAGGGGTAAGGGTCCGTATGTCCTTTGATCGATACTCTTAAGGTAAAGCCTGCACTTTTATTTTATGCAAAGAAATGAAATCAATAGATGGGCGAGTCATACTAGTATTCGTTAAGTTGTTGGTAGAATGGATTTGGTTGCTATACTAGGATAGGGTATATAAGATTCTATGTGATTGACTCAATAGGATGTGGTTGCAACAAAGTAAGGATACTTAGACATTATGTGAGTCTTCGCTTTTCAAAACACCTTTCACAGGCTTTGTTTGCTTGAGGACAAGCAAAATGTTAAGTCTGAGGGAGTTGATAGGGCCTGATATTTACCATTATTGTGCCATGATATCAACCCTATTTAGAGTCTATTATATGTGTTTGGAGTATGTTTTAGAGTATTTTCAGGTTCAGGTACGTTCTGGAGAACTTTGGTGGTCTGGAGCTATTAGAGATGCAAAACTGCGCAGATGTGTCAGATGTTTATCTATAGATGGAGACCTTCTCTACAGTGATATTTAGATGATATTTGTATAGAAGATATACCTTTGAGTTAGATTTCCAATGCCACCAGTTTGAGGTCCATCTAATGGTCAGATCAAAAGTTATGCTCGATTTACTGAAGTGTGTTCTGTATGACTAGCGAGAGGAAGCTGTCGAGGGGATGAATGAGTGTCGATCGATGGCACAGCCTTACCATCAATCGAAGGTGATCTCAGAAGACAGGACCAACATTTTTATGGCCGACTTTAAGCCCAAAAGCCATCAAAAATTACCAAAATACTCATGGACGACCTAAAACCCCATTTATTATATGTTTTGTAAGTCATTGTTGACGGCTACGCTTGAGACGCTTACCAAGCTTTATTCTATATATTGTTCTAGGGTAAGGGGAGAAGGGAGGAAATCCTTCAGAGTCCTCCTGGAACTCCTTTGATTCTTATTTGATTTTTGTTCTGTATCTATTCCATTCATCGATGATTTCTTTGATAAAGATCATGTCTGAGTAGATCTCTTGTTAGTTTAGGGTTTATTAATGGTATTGATGGATTATCCAAACAATAGAATTGGTAGGGTAATTATTAGATATATCAATAGACTTGTGTCTATTGCTTGTGTTCTAGAGTAGCTAACTAGAACCCTGATCATAGGATAGTTAGGCGCAAGCGAGAGCATGGTCTTACTACCAGAATTAATCCTATTGAGCTAGGTTGCTAGAAACAAATGAGAGTTGTTTTAGTTAATTTAGTAAAATTATCGAATTAGGTCATAAAACTTGACTCAAGAGACCATCGATCGACGCAGAATCATTGCCATCGATCGACGAGTCATTCCGTGTCAACAAGCGAGAGCTGAGACATCGAATTTAGTCAATAGATTAGACTCACAGCGAGAGCTGATCTTCTTTTACAATAGATATCAAGTTTTATGATTAATATCCTTAGATTTTATCTCTCTATAATCCACTTGCCTGAAACCTAGATGTAGATATTTATTATTATTGTTTACTTACCAATCAGTCAATTATCTGCTATAGTATATTTATTGCTTATTAATATATTTGCTTAGCTTAATCGTCGACTATATTGAGTTTGTTGTGTGCCCCACGCTCCCTATGGATTCGATCCCTAAATACTACAATTGAACCTCTTATTTGAGAGAGTAAAAAGTAGCTTATAGGGTTAATTTGAGAGTGCATAATAAAAGCTACATCAATATACATAGGGGATTCATGTGGTCCAATAATGTTATTGACATTGTTATGAAATGTTAAAAAACCAAAAAAAAACTCATATATAGCTTCTCTTAAATAAAATAAAGGAAACCATCCTGGGAGATGAATCATCAAACAAGTTCATTGGATGTGATTTCTTTAAAAAGAGATGAATCGGGATTCAGTCGAGATGAATGGTTATCATCTTGAAAATGAGAATTAAAGAATCCCAATAGTGGAAAATCAAGAAGATTATGTTTACACTGAAAAAGAACTTGATACGGTAAATTTAAACATGATTAAATAATATATCCATGGTCAGATATAAAACATGCATTTGTGCATGTAATAAAGACATATACAATCCAGAAGGATAAATTATATGGGAATAATTACAATCACTATTTACAATATGTTGCAAATCAAATGCTCTAAGCATATGAGCAGCCGACGAATGAGATATGTGGAATGGATTGTCATGAAAATTTATGGATCCTCATATAATGAATACTGATGTTCTTAAATTACCTCAAGAGAAACTCTCTCAAATAAGAGATTGATTTCAGTACTTAAGGATCGTATCCATAGAGATCAATAACTCATAGACTTGAGTTTCAGACCAAGATAGTTAAATAATATAAAAGTGAAAAACCAAGTAGTAAAGTAAAACAGTAAATAATAGAGAATTTTGTAAGAGATGGAAGGAAGGGTGCTAGACTTAGGGTTTCATTCAGGTTATAAGAACTCTAATTTATAGATGTTAAGGGTTTTATCCTAGAACTCGAATACTAAAGCAAGATATATAGCTATCGCTGCGAGTCTAATCAGATGACTAAGTCTTTGGTCCAACGACCTGCGAGCAAAGAACGAGTGTCGATCGAATACTATGGTAATGAGTGTCAGTCGATACTATGGTAACAATGTCGATTGATACTACCTTAGACAAGCATTATCGTCCTAATCAATATCTTTACGAAGTTAATCTAGACTAGCTTTCACATGCATCTAACAACCTAGCTCAACAGAACTATTATCAGGTATAGATCCTACTGCCGTATTTATCTCTCCTAAGTTCATGGTTCTAGTTAGCTATTCTAGAACACAAGTAGTTTGATCAATTCTGTGAAGGATACAATTAATCACTCTACCAATTCTATATCTCAAAAGAACATTCAAACCCTAGAAAACCTAAACCTAAGGAGATCTACTTAGACATGATAGTTTTCACAAAAATCACAGATGAATATATATGAAATATAATAAATCAAAACCAAAACAAAACCATAGGAGTTCTAGGAGTACCCTGAAGGAGTAATCTGAAGGACTATCTGAAGGAGTTCCTCATTTCTCTCCTAACCTAAGAGAAAACCTAAAACAATAGAATAGAAAGCATAGCCTAAACAATGGCTTATAGGGTTTACGTCGGCCAAGGGGATTCTAGTAACTTGTAGCGAATTATGGGCCTTAGTCGGTCTTGAAATAGACTTGTCCCTTCTTTTTGGCAACAGTTTCGATCAACACCAAGAGGTCTGTGTCGTTCGACAATCCTTCTAAATCTCGACAGTTTCCTCTCGCGAGGTAGACGTACTAATCCTCAGGAAAACATGCATAACTTTAGATCTAACCATCAGCTTGACCTAAAACAGGTGGAATAGGAAGATAACTTAAAGCTATATCTTGTCTAACAGTATGAGCTCAATCGCACCGTAGAAAGGTCTTCATCCATAGCTAAACTTTTGACGCATCTGTGAAGTTCTGCACTTCAAAAGCTCCAAAATCTCTACAGTTCTCCAAAACATACTTGAACCTAAAAAAACTGTACAATAGACTCCATACACATATAATAGACTCTAAAAGGTCTTATAACATGGCCTAACAGTGTTAAAATCCATGATATATCAACTCCCTCAGACTTATCCTTTTGCTTGTCCTCAAGCAAAGAATATAACCACCTGAAAAAGGTTTGAAATCACTGGGACTCACATTATAGATACTATCACCTCTGCAATGTTGCAGCCACATCAAATCAATTCCAATGAGATACTTTATATACCGTATCCTAGCTTAATAACCAAATCCATCTAGCCAACAACTTAGCTAATCTTGTCTGACTAACCCATCAACTAACCTTATTTCTTACATATGAAAGGGCATAGGATTTACCTTGGGATTATCGATCATATGACACATGGAATCTTACTCAAGCAAGTTTTATGAACACACATGTAGTCTTCTCTGATCCCTTTCTTCCCTCTTTCTCACTTCTCTGATTGTTTTTTTCTCTAAATCTAGTGAATCAGTGACGCTGATGCAATCCATCTTGTTCATCTTCTTTTTCTTTCTTTTGACAAAGTGTAGGCGAATAATGGGGTTATCAGTAATGTACCTTGTTGGGGTCAAAATCGGTTACGACAGAATCAAGCCTAAAACTTCCCGGAGAAAATCCTCTTTAGAAAAAGGAGATAATGTTTCAAAGGAAAAAAAAGGAAATCGAGTTTCGAGTCCCCGAGTAAACGGACACCTAGTATTGAAACAATAAAAACAACCGTGGGTCTCGACCATCGGACTCGCCCATTCGGAGAGTCGGACCAATTCACCTCACCAAACGGGCAAAATGGGCCTAGCACCACGACCAACTCGCCCATTCGACGAATTGGACCAACCCAACTCGCCAAACGGGCGAGTTGGACCGAGAAACGTTGGTCAACTCGCCCGTTCGGCGAGTTAAACCAGTCTAACAAGCCGAGTGGGAGAGGTGGGTTGACCATGACGGTCAACTTGCCCGTTCACGGTCAACTCCCCCGTTCAGCGAGTGGGGTCAGTCCGATTTATCTTTTTCTCGTCCTCATAGCCTCTTTTTTAGGGTCCGAAAGGACTCGTTCTGTTTTTACCTCGATCGGAATTACCATTTCAACCTTACGACTCAAAGAGTTTACTTTCTCGTACATGGTTCGAATTGGTCGTACAAGATGGAAATGGTTAACAAGAACCTAAAGCTACCACCATTATACGGGTAATTCAAATCTCTTTTGGAATGACGTCGTTGCCGGAAGCAATCTTTCGATTAATCGAGGAAAAATGCCAAAGTCGATAGACGACCCAGTAAGGTCTAAAACACGGCTAAAGGCTCGCTCGTGATTTTATACGAAATTAATCCCAATGAATGTTTTGTCTTTTGTATTGCAAGAAAGGATAAATGCTAAGTTCAAAAGATAAATGTCAAGTTCAGAGGATAAATGTAAAGTTTCTGAAGATAAATACGAAGATCGAAGGAAAATGGAATATTCCCGGAAAGTGATAAACTCGATCAAGGGCAGAAAAGGAAAGAGTAAACCGCCTCTAAGAGGAGTATATAAAGACGTCGAGATTGAAGAAGCGAGTAGGCAATTCACAACTCAGAGCAAACATAGCACTTAGAGCATTAGGCATATTTTCCTTTTATATGTCATTGAGCTGCCACTCAACTAGGTCTAGTCAAGTGTTACAAGGGTGGAACTAGGAACTCGCCAACGGCTATTACCGCTTAGGCTTGCCTGTTTGTAACGCTCAAACCACAGATTCAGAATAAGATCTTCTTTGCTCTCTTTTCGTTTTTTATCGATTCATAATAATTTCGTTTATCTCTCATTGTTGATTGCTTGGCGCATGGCTTAGCATATATATCCGGGACCTTTGGGAAATTTAGGCTTACTTGGCTAGCCTATTTTATCGGAAAAATCAACAGTGTGAATTTCGGTTCTCACAGTTTGGCGCTAGAAGGAGTACGGATCAATGTAACTCTCAGCCACCATCGCTCAAACAAACATGTCAGCTCACGATCTCAACAACCAACAAACTCGCGATGACAACCTCTTTGACGATAAAGTTGAAAATACTCCGGCAGTGAACGGCACTGCAGTCAACGCCGATGCAAACACCGCACCGTTAGAGGAGGTTAAGAAGATCTTCTTGACTTTTGAAAAGAAGTCGGCAGAACAAGGCAAGGTTATGAGTTCTCTCGCTAAGCAGGTTGAAACCCTAAAAGCAAGAACCAAAGCCGTTCTTCCGCATGGAGCAACCAAAATCCACGAAAGAAGACTCGATTTCACAAACTCCCTTGGATCGATCCGAGAACGCACATGAAAAACCGTTCGGACAAAATCCCGACAAAACTACTCCTGTACCAGCACAGAAAAATCCAGAAGATCTTCTCCCTATTGACTAAGAAATACGAGTAGACGAAATTGAGCGCGTATAGCTGGATTCCAGCAGTCAATCCGAACCCACGGACGGAGTTGTACGAGGAGTCGCACAGCCCCCAAAGAATGCCAGTTCGAAAATCCCATGACCATAGAAGAAGAAGAAGCCAACTTCTGGCACGATCAGGTAGAAATGGCCGAGACGCAAACTTGGAACACTCACGGCAAACGCCGAAACGCTCGGAAATCAGCTAGCAAAGATTCCAAAATCCGCTATCTATGCGATCATCTCCTGAAAACAGCAGCGGATGTCAGAGCGGTGAAATCTCAAATTCACCACGCCACCAGCGCCGCACCAGAGATTGATCGACTACTCGAAGAGGCTCGGAAAACACCCTTACAACTCGCATCTCCGAGACTCGAGTTTTGGATCATGGAAAGATCAAGGTGATGCCTTAGACGGTACAACCGATCCCAAGGCACACTTGCAGGCTTTCCAGATCGCGATGGGAAGAGCTGAGTTTAGAGAAAACGAAAGAGACGCTGGCGAATGCCGCTTCTCCGTCGAAAACCTTCAGGGGGCAGCCATCGAGTGGTTCTCTCGCCCAAGGTGAAATTCAATCGGAAGCTTCTGTCAACTCTCTTCCGAGTTTCTCAAACAATACTCTATGTTCATAGATCGAGAAACCTCAGACGTTGACCTCTGCAGTCTTTCCCAGGGATAAGATGAATCTCTACGCAACTTCCATAAAATGGTTCAAAACCGTTTATGGCAAAGTCAGCGGAATTAGCGACAAAGTGGCCATAGACGCGCTCCGAAAGACACTCTAGTATAAGTCAAAAATTTAGGAAGTGGATCACTTTGGAGAAACCGCGTACGATCCAGGATGTTCTCCACAAAGCCACAAACTACATAATCATCGAAGACGGAGATGAAAGTTTTTATTGCGAAAACATAAAACAATCAAGAAGTTTTTAAAGGATCCAGGGTCAGATCAGAAATCAAAAAAGAAAAACCTTCGCAACGACAAGAACGTCAATCGCGAGGAAGAAGAAACCTGAGGAGCACATAGTAACACCATCAACTCTGGATCAGAGCAAGGCTGACAATGGGAAACACATGGACCTGGAATCCAGCTATGACGAGAACGTTTTCTGCGACTTCCATCAAACTCGCGGCCACTCAACCATCATTTGTAAAGTTCTTGGGGCCAGACTAGCCGCGAAGCTGATCGCAGGGAACTTTCTGAAGTCTCCAGTGTGAAAGACCTCATCCGCGATTCAGACCACACTCCAAAAAATGACAAGGCTCCTCAAACGGGAAAACCCTTCCCGTGGAAACCAATCGGGAGAAAAGCGCAGAAGGAGGCAAGATGAGCAGAGTAACGACAATAACCGCTGCCGAGTTAACATGATCATCGGGGATCCCAGTACTATGTGACACCGTCTCAGCCATCAAGGCTTATCAGCGCAAGGCTGAGCACTAGCGAAAATTGCCCAACTTTTCTGCACCCCAAGACTTCCCGAAAGGAGCAATCACATTCGAAGAAGAAGAAGCCGGCGGGATTGATCAGCCCCACTGCGATCCACTCGTCATCGGCCTCGTGATAAAGAGATATCGAGGTCGCCAGAGTTCTTATCGATACAGGCAGCATGGTCAATGTAATATTCCGCGGACACTCTCAGATGAATGAACGTCGAGCTAGGAGAAGTGGTGCCATCTCCCAAGTCGTTGACCGATTTTTCTGGCACAACATCGTTGACCCTCGGATCTGTCAAAACTACCCGTCACGGCAAAGAAATCACTAAGATCGTTGACTTCACGGTCGTCGATCACCCAGCCATCTACAACGTCATCATGGAACGCTTTAGTTAAATGCCATTAAGGCAGTCCCGTCGACTTACCACCTGGGCATCAAATTCCCAACTCACAACGGATAGCCACAATCTAGCGATGCCAGCAACAGTCGAGACAAAATCACGACCACCGGAAGGATGAAAGCTAAGAGAGCGAAAACTAACTCAATCAATGATCGACAACGCTCCAGGATCAATGACCCAAACAATGGCAGGTTCTGGACCCCAACGTTTCGAACCAATCAGAGAAGGAAAGTTCAGCTGAAGACATCAATCCCTCGATAGCACGATCGACGCAGACACAACAGCCGAGTAAACACATTCGCACAAAAAATAGAACTACGAGATGGCTTGATCCCTAAAAAGGGGTACGTAGGCAGCTCGCCAAAAGATGAGTTCAGCTATCCCCCCTCCAAAAAACGGGGGTGGGGGGTGGGGAGGGGAGAGTGGGTACATATACGAATACTCGTATATTCCCGCACTCTAAAATATTCACCTAATACTCAATATATTTGAAACCTTTTTCGGCAATAAATACTTCATTAAAATCTCCCTAAGTTTCGCTTAGCTCGAAGTACATCTCGTGTTATTTTTGGAAAAGATCCATATGCGAGCAAAACGGTCAGCCTATAAACCCGAAAACGGAAACTTGCGAAAAATCGTCCTGCCTCAAAACAGATCAACTCCACGCTAACTTATCAAGTAAAGAAACTTTGTCACATCAATTAAGGAATCACCGGGATCAACAGATCCTGCTGACCATTGAAACTCCTTCACGAACATATCTTTGTCGCATCGTCAAGTCCGAACTCCCGACCAGAACACGAGACCCCTGTCTCACATACGAAAGAAAGTTACTAGCACAAAGTACGTTTTCGAAAGAGTAAGCGAGACGTCGCTTAGATATTCGAGAATATGCTCCCAGTCCACCCATGACTATTACGAACGCTCTTCGATTGGCCCCGCCGAGTACTTTAGCCGTCCTAAAGAAACGCATTTAGATCCATCATAAGGATAAATTCCTCGAACATCTGACTAGGATAAATAGCACGCTATAAAAGAAATACGTAATTTTGGTCAGCACTTCAGGACGACTTAAAAATTGTCTCCGGAGAAATGCTTTACTCCGACCAGACTAGTCATAAACTCGAGAACCTATCGCGGACTTTAAATCGAAAAAGCATTCATGTTAAAATCGCAACGGGCAAAACAAAAAATTGATTAGTCATTTGCAAAGCCTCAAACGAAAGTAAACCTAGGTCTTACCCTAAACCCAACACACTGGTCTCTAACGTCTTAAGCGCATGATATCAAAAAGATACGAGATCCTGAAAAGCATGTCTCTTCGTCCGCATCTAAACGCCCCCAAAAATTTGAAAACTACTCAAACATCACGACGAGCAACGAGGTAGGATGATTCACAAAAAAAGACAAAGAGCGAGATAACAACTCGAATCCTTCCCTCCACAATCAACGAGAAACCCGAACAACCATACTAAACCAAAAGCACGATTTATGCAAGAAAACATAGTTTATACAAAAAGGCAAACGGCCGGGATCGGAAGCCAGTACACGGCCAGTCCCGCCACACAATATAAAAGGAACACCTTCCCTAAGTAAACGGGTAACCCTAGGATAACTCTCTGGGGTCAAAGCACCCGGTCATCGACCTCCGATCGAGTAATCATTCACATCCAGGGCATCCGTCGGCTGATTCACCTCGCCCATCTCGCGGGAGCTCCCTGTCTCGACTTTCACCGTCGTCGAGAGAAACATGAATCGGATCCCATGCTCCTATATCCTCTCCTCGATTTGAGAATCGCGAATCCCTATTGCGTCCCTATTGGCGTCGTTCATGCACCCAGTCTGCCTCGCGTACTCGACGTCGAACGAGTAACCAGGAACTTCTGTAAGGTACAGCCCGCCCGAGCTTACGACTACTCGAGGTAATCACCCAAGAGCCTTATAACTCCCCTTTAGTACCCTGAACTCGCTCGAGAACCTGTCGCGATGCTCCTCATCACTTCGACCATCTCTCTCTCCCTCACCTATAGGCTCGGCGAACCTCCGTCGCAACCAATTCTGGTCGCTGCAACGCACAGAACTCTCCTGTCAGCCATCTCGGCCCTAATTGGGCCATGCGCAGCCTCCTGATTGCTCACATCAAGAGCCCGGTTCATTCATAAGGAGACCCTGCAAAAACTCTCGAAGTCAAGAAATGGTCGGCCAACTAAATCAATCCGTTCACCGCCATTACCATCCACATGATGTTAAGATAATCTCTAAGCACGTTGTCAGGAGAACATGGCTCGACGACCACGTCATTGTCAACAATAACTGTTTTTCTCTTTACGAATCTGATTTTTCCTTCTCACCGAGCTTCTATGGAATGAACCCGTTTGATACTCGATTCTGGTCTCTTCATCCACTACTAAATCTGGGTTGAAACCGAGGAAACGGTGCAGAGCTAGAGCGCGATGAACCCGCTTTGGAGTAAATGTTGCCCAAAAAGAATGGACCACCCACCGAAGAAGATCTCGGGGTGGTTCGCCAAGCCTTCCGTAAACGGAGGGAGAGGGTCAGTCTATGTAAACAAAAATAAGGCACATAAGATTCAAAACATCGTCAAAACCAAAGTTAGCGGGACCCGATCGAGAATTACCTCTCCGGCCCCATCTAGTCCTGAAAAGAGGAATGCAACTCTCCTCCACAGATGGGCTGCTTCACACGAACAAAGAAAAAAATGCTCCTTCCAGTCGTGATTGTTCGATACGAACTTCGTTATAATCGTCATTTCCTGGTCCGTCGGCTCAGCTCAAACGACGCCCAAATTCCCCCGAGGGCATCAGCATGGCTTCAGATGATCAACATCTAGGGTCATACCCCTCGTTCGTAACTCAGCACCAAAATCCCAACGATGTGCTGCAAACCGCCACATGTTGACTTGGCTGACCGGACGACCCAAACCGGTTGAATAGCCGCACGATAAACATCTGGTATAGGAAACCATAAGTGGCACTGCATTAAATATGCCTCGTAAACACGTAAAAAAACATCGGTGGAGATCCAGCAACTTCCCTTTTTATCTCGGAGAAGAGAAATCTACCAACTCCGGAACTCCGCAGAAATTTTTGAATGGAATCAAGCCCATTGGATAACTATCACTCCGGGAAAGCCGGCAACAGGGGTTGGCACGGAAACGGAGGAGGATCCCATGTTCTGGGCCTAGGAGCTTCACCTCGCCCCTGGCACCCTAGTACGCCTCGACCTCCTCTGGATCGATCAAGTGTGCCTGCGAACTCCATCTTGGGTGCAACATCGCTATGTTTGCGAGCTAGAGCTACCAGGAACGAAACGGTCGCGATGAGACTTGGTGGAAAATTTCCTCCTTGAAGACGATGATTCTCTTTTTTCCTAAAAAAATGCCAAGGGAATAAAAGAGCAGAATGGTCTCCCTTTAGAAAAAGTTTGGTGGAGGATAAGCAAGTGAAGAACTCCAAAAACTTACTCCACTTACTTATAGGCAGGAAAATTTACTATTCACCCTAATTTCAGACATTGGATTCTGCCTAACTTACCCCCTCTTGTATAATCGCTCGCAAAACGAAATAATTCTAACGAGGCTGGGGGCGTACCTGTTGGGGTCAAAATCAGTTACGACAGAATCGAAGCCTGAAATTTCTCGGAGAAAATCTTCTTAAGGAAAAAGAAGTTAATGTTTCAAAAGGAAAGGAAAGGAAATCGAGTTTCCAGTCCCCGGAGTAAACGGGACACCTAGTATCGAAACAATAAAAACAACCGTGGGTCTCGACCATCGGCTCATTGGTTCGGAGAGTCGGACCAATTCAACTCGCCAAATGGGGCAAAACTGGGCCAAGCACCACGGACCAACGCGCCCATTCGGCAAATTGGACCAACCAACTCGTCAAACGGGCGAGTTGGACCGAGGAAACGTTGGTCAACTCGCCCGTTCGGCGAGTTGGGCTTACCGACAACGGTCAACTCGTCTGACAACAATGGTCAACTCGCCCGTTCGCGAGTTGGACCATTCCAACTTTCCGAACGGGCGGTTGGGCCAACCACGGCAGTAAACTTGCCGAACGGTCGAGTTGGTCCGACCACGACGGTCAACTCGCCCGTTCAGCGAGTTGGACAAGTCCACGACGGTCAACTCCCCCGTTCAGCGAGTTTTTTCAGTCTGATTTTTCTTTTTCTCATACTCATAGCCTCCTTTTTAGGGTCGGAAAGGACTCGTTCTGTTTTTAGCTCGATCGAAATCACCATTTCAACCTTACGATACATGGTTTGAATTGGTCGTATAAGAAGGAAATGGTTAACCAAGCACCTAAAGCAACCACCATTATACAGGTAATTCGAATCTCATTCGGAACGGCATCGTTGCGGAAGCACTCTTTCAATAAATCAAGGAAAACGGCCCTGGAAGGTCTAAAACACGGCTAAAGGCCCACTCGCGATTTTATACGAAATTAAGCCCAATCCCAATGACCGTTTGTATTTTGTATTGCAGGAAAGGATAAATGTTAAGTTAAGAAGATAAATGTCAAGTTCAGAGGATAAATGTAAAGTTTCTGAAGATAAATACATAGATCGAAGGAAAATGGAATTTTCCCGAAAAGTGATAAACTCGATCAAGGGCAGAAAGAGAAAGAGTAAACAGCCTCTAAGAGGAGTATATAAAGACGTCGAGATTGAAGAAGCGAGGAGGCAATTCACAACTCAGAGCAAACATATCACTTAGAGCAATTTAGGCATATTTTCCTATTTATCTATCATCAATCTGCGACTCATAGTCAAGTGTTACAATGTTGGAACTAGGAACTCGCCGACGGCTCTTACCGCTTAGGATTATCTGTTGTAATGCTCACACCACATATTCGTAATAAGATCTTCTTTGCTCTCTTTTTTTTTTATCGATTCATAATTTTGTTTATCTCTCATTGTTGATTGCTTGGCGCGTGGTTTAGCAGATATCCGGGACCTCTGGGAAAGTTAGGCTTACTTGTCTTTCCTATTTTTATCGGAAAAATTGACAGTGCGAATTTTGGTTCTCACATACCTACCCCTCGCTTCTACAGTGTGTGGTCATTCCTTTCTTAATTAGAATAATGGGATCATCGGTAATGTACCTACTCCTCTGCATCTTTCAGGAAATCTTCTCAATCTTTTCTTTTATAGATGCCAAAGAAAGAGAGAGAGAGAGAGAGAGAGAGAGAGAGAGAGAGAGAGAGAGAGAGAGAGAGAAGGGAACCAGAAACCTTAAAACTTTTATGTTCCAAACTTGTAGGAGGAATCCGAACCAGTGTATTCAAAGACACAAGACAAGTAAATTAAGTTCAATTAGGTTTGAGGTCACTTTCAGTTATTTCAAACATTCTCAGCAAGTATGGATATAATGGCAGGTGATCCACTTTGGTATCTCTAGTAAACTGATATGGCCAGACTTGGATCAGAATCATCTTCAGAATAGAAGGACGAGCCAGAGCAAGACTTAGATGAACCAGATGCTACTATCAAGGACAGACCAGGGACAAATAGTTTGGACAAAGACTGGTGGTCGGGAAATGGGCGAGTCGAGTGTGGAGGAATTGGAAATGGGCCATGGTCGGGAAATGGAAGTGGACGACCCAAAGGAAATGATACAAGGAAGAGAGAGGTCACTCTGGACCGATTCAAGGATCACATGATCAATGTCCTTGACCAAGTGAGTATGAAGATTAAGATGGTCAAGAACTTAAGCAGCTGAAACGGGTCCAATTGGGGAATGGTCGAGATGGGCCTTTTACGGTCAATCAGAGATTGATGGCCCAAAAGAAGACCCAATTGTTAATTCAGATGGGACATTCACAAGATCTAAGGCCAAAGCCCTAAAGGAAGCACTAGGACTTTTAATCAAGTTCATACAAGATGAAGACAAGCTCGTGGCTTATGAGATGAAGACTGGGCCGATTTCTTGGTTTAACCTTATGGTTTGCCATGAGTCCGAATTAAGGGTTTATACCCATTAGGAATTAGTTTTACTTAGCATAATCCTAGTTAGCTTTGGTTTTGGAGTTTTACCTTTTTCTTTAATTTTAGATAATGATCAAGTATCCTATATAATGATTATATAGGATAGGCGGTTTAGCTTAGGTGGCTTTGGTACTCTTTAAATATCTTGTTATGTTTTCTTTATAGAGTACAAAACCAATAAACTTAAAAAGCTTTTGCAAACAACTCTCACGAGTTCTCTTACTTCTCGTTCATCTTTGAGCATTCATCCTTCGATCACCAGATAATTAACACTATGGCTTACATGATTACCATCAGGCATCATCCTATACAAGTTACGCTTGTATATCGCCGGAGCTGAAAAACACAAGGAAAGACCATTATCCTTGCCTGAAGAAACCACCCAACGAACAAGAGCTAGTAGCCTTGTTTCCATCATAATCATCAACAAACCCTCATCAAGGTCTCGAGATCTAGTACTTTGATCCTAAACCATCATCTTGAAGTGATCCAGACATATTCACCTATCCAAGGCCGTATTAAGGTATCAGAGCCACTTGAAAGGTCTTAGGGTTTGTGTTTCTTGCTCCAGCACATCCATTTTGTTTATTCTATCTATCTAGTGTATTAGTCATATCGGGATAACCTATAAATAAAAAAAGAAACAAGAAAGAAAAAAAACTGAAGAGTAATCCATTCGACTGAAGAGAAATCCGGTCAAGTCAGTTAAGGTGATCTGACGCCAAAAATCTTGCAATCTATCTATCTAGTTCATGTAAGGAGTTAAGGTTTTCTAGATCTTAGGTGATTGAGAATCTTGCTCACTGCTGAACCATAGAAGGCAAGGTTGTTGTGGGAGTCCAGAAAGTCTAGAAAAGAGAGAGTACTTTGACTTCTTTTGTTTTCTTTTGTTTTTTTGCTCTTTGTTTTTCTTTTTGTTTTCTTGTTTTAAGTTTTAAAAAGTAATTATGGCTGATGAACCACGAGCTGATGATCCTTAGGGCGAACCACCGGTCCAACGCATACTCCTCGACCAACTACAATTTGAGTCCATTCTTGGTAACCATGAGAGGAGAATTAAGGTCCATGCTGAACGTATTTATGCTAGCATCATACCACCTGAGGTTGTTAATGCTGCAGGTAGAGCTTTAGCGCCAGGAGGAAATGCACCACTTTGGGCTAGGCGAGTTTTGCCAGTAGGTGTCGATGACCCAGTTGACGAGGAAGGCAAGGGATGGCTAAACAGACCCAACTAAAGATGATCGCATGCTGATGACAACCTCGGCAATCTCAAGATACGGATTCCTCCCTTCTCAGGGAAAAACGATCCAGATGCCTATCGTGAATGGAAGAAGAAAGCTGAACTTGTTTTCAAGTGTCAAAACTTCACTGAGGAGAGGAAGGCAAAGTTAGAAGTTACTGAGTTCGAAGGCTATGCCATCAACTCGCGGGAGCAAGTTTCTAACACAAGGATACACAATGAACAACTTCAAATAACTTCTTGGCACGAGATGAAATAATTTATGAGGAGAAGGTTTGTTTCGGTCCACTACTACGAAGAACTCCACCAACGTCTACGGACTCTGAACCAAGGAACTAAAAACGTGGAAGATTATCACCAGGAAATGTATAATATTATGATAAAAGCTGAGGTCATTGAGTCAAAAGAGGCTATGATGGCCAGGTTCCAGGGAGTTTTAAACCGAGACATCGAGAACCGGATAGAGATGCAAGAGTATGACTCAATAGAAGATATACATCACAAGGCTATCCTGATTGAACAAAATAACAAAAGAAGAGGCGTGGGCAGGAACCAGTTTGGTTTTTCTTCTAAACCCACCTATGAAAGAGAAGAAATTTTTTTCAAGAAGACTAAAGAGGACACTTGCCTTCAAAGCACTGCACTGGATGAAAAGGGAAAGCTCCAACAACCAATAATCAGATGAAAAACATCAAGTGCTACAAATGTCAGGGTTTTGGACACTATGCTAATGAATGTAGAAATAAAAAGACTATGCTGGTCTTAGTCAGAGGAGATATAGTGTCCGATTATGAAGAGCAGCCAGAAGAAGAGGAGGAGACTGTGAGTTACCCAACTCATGGGGAGATACTCATCACCAGACGAGTCCTCAATACTCAGTCCAAATCGGGAGCTCATAAGCAGCGTGAAAACCTGTTCCATACTAGATGCCTCGTACAAAGCAAGGTGTGCAGTCTTATTATAGATGGAGGAAGCTGTACTAGTGCAGCTAGTGAGCTCATGGTCAAGAATCTAGGAATGACGACTCAAGTACACCCAATGCCTTACTCACTCCAATGGGTGAGTGAAGATGGAGAGGTACGAGTAACTCTTCAAGTCACTATTCCTTTCACCATCAGCCAATACCAGGACACCATCACGTGTGATGTTAGTACCTATGGAGGCCAGCCACATCCTACTTGGACGGCCATGGCAATATGGTAAGAAGGCCATCCATGATGGATACATCAACATGCACTCCTTTGTGCATGACAACAAGAAGGGACTACCAGTACTTTTGACACCACATGAAGTACACAAAAATCAACTTCAACTTAAGCAAAGAAGGGAAGCAGGACGAGCACATGAGCCAAGGCCACCAATCCGGAGGTTAAGGTAAAAGGTTTAAGTCTCCTTATCTTCTAATCTTTAACAAGCTGCATTTGATCAGCAATATTTGGTACTACTAATGTTTAAGGAGTTGTTAACTTCTTCTTCTAACCTTGATCGGGTGATACCGAGGGAAACTGAGACACTTTTACAGGAATACCTAGATGTGTTTCCAGGAGACAGTCCCATGGGACTATTGCCATTAGAGGCATTGAACACCAGATCGACCTTGTTCAAGGAGCTTCTCTTCCCAATAGACAAACTTATAAGACCAATCCCCGTGAAAACAAAGAGCTTCAGGGACAAGTGGACGAGCTATTTGAAAAGGGATACATCAGGGAAAGCATGAGTCCTTATGCTGTACCAGTTTTTCTTATGCCTAAAAAGGATGGTAATTGGCAAATGTGCGTAGATCGTCAAGCATCAACAACATCACAATGGAATACCGCCATCATACTCCTCATTTGGATGACATGTGAGATGAGCTATATGGATCTTGAATCTTCTCCAAGATAGATTTGAAAAGTGGGTATCACCAAATCAGGAACAAAGAAGGGGATGAGTGGAAGACTGCGTTCAAGACCAAGCATGGGCTATACGATTGGCTAGTCATGCCCTTTGGGTTAACCAATGCACCCAACACATTTATGAGACTCATGAACCACGTCTTAAGAACCTTCATTGAGTTGTTTGTGGTACTCTACTTTGATGATATCTTGGTCTACAGTCAGACCATGGACGAGCATGTCAACCATCTGAGAAAGGTTTTAGACGTGCTAAGAAAGGATACCCCCTGTTTGCCAAATACAAGAAGTGTTCCTCCGGGACAGACAGTCTTATATTTCTTGAGTTTGTTGTAACCTTAAAAGGAATTCAAGTGGGCGAAGAGAAAGTACTATAAATCAGAGACTAGCCAGTTCCAAAAACCGTAGGCGAAGTGATAAGCTTTCACTGCCTTTCAGGATTCAATAAATGGTTTTTAATGGACTAGAACTCAATCACAGCTCCACTGACTGAGGTTATCAAGAAGAGTGTGGGGTTTACCTAGACGAAGGAAAAAAAGACATTTTCGAAACAATCAAGGATAGACTGACCAATGCACCATTACTGGTGCTACCAGACTTCCTAAAAACATTTAAGATCGAGTGTGATGCTCCAGGGCTGGGGATTGGAGCAGTACTGATGCAGGAAAAGAGCCCAATTGCTTATTTCAATGAGAAACTCGAAGGGGGGCATGCTTAATTACCCAACATATGACAGGGAGTTGTATGCACTGGTAAGGGATCTCCAAACTTTGCAGCATTACTTATGGCCAAAAGGAAATCACTCAAGCACTTGAAGGGCCAACAGGAACTGAATAAAAGGCACGCCAGATGGATGGAATTCATTGAAACATTTCCATATGTTATTCAGTATAAGCAAGGGAAAGAAAATGTTGTTGCTTACACCCTATCAAGGAGATACACCCTACTCTCGACCATGAAAGCAAAGCTACTTGATTTTTATAAGGTTAAATCGTACTACGAGATACTGATTTCCATGAGAACTACAAGGCCACAAAGAAACAAGAAGTGGATGGGTTTTATCGTGTGGAAGGTTTTCTCTTCTATAAAAATCATCTGTGTTCCATCTTTTTCTCTAAGAGAGTTACACATCCGAGAGTCACATAGTGGTGGTATTAAGGGACACTTTGGGGTGGCCAATACATTGAATGCTCTTCAGAAAAACTTCTATTGGCCAAGGATGAAGTTGGAACTAGAGAAAATATGTAGATTGTGCGTAATTTACAAGCAGTTCAAGTCTAAGGTCCAAAGCCAAGGTATGTATACTCCTTTACCTATTCCCATTGCACCGCTCGTTGATGTATCCATGGATTTCTTTTTAGAATTGCCAAGAATTAATAAAAAGGTAGAGACAATATCTTTGTGGTACTAGACAGATTCTCTAAGATGGCTCACTTTATAGCATGTCATAAGACTGATGATTTTACAATGGTAGCTGATCTATTCTTTAGAAAAGTTGTTAGGTTCCACGGAATACCTAGGACCATAGTTTTAGATATAGATGCTAATTTTCTAAGTCATTTCTGGAGGACCTTATGGGGAAAGCTAGGTACTAAGTTACTCTTTTCGACAACTTCCCATCCACAAACTGATAAGCAGACCGAGGTAGTGAATAGGACATTGTCCACCTTACTTTGATCCCTTTTAAAACAGAACATTAAGTATTTGGAAGATTGTTTGCCTCATGTTGAGCTTGCTTATAATCATTATGTGCATTCAACAACCAAGATGACTTCTTTCAAGTCGTTTATAATTTTAACCCGTTATCACCATTAGATTTGATTGCTTTCATATGAAAGAACATACTAATCTTGATGGCAAAAGAAATTCCAGGTTTGTTAAGTCCTTACAAGAGAAGGTATGCAAGAACATTGGCGAAAGGATAAAAGCCTATGCAAGGAAAGAAAACGAGGTCGAAAAGCGCTTGTGCTTGAACCAGAAGATATGGTTTGGATTCACCTAAGTAAGGAGAGGTTTCAAAATGAGAGGAAATCAAAACTCTTTCCTAGGAAAGATGGACCATTCAAAGTCTTGGAGAGAATCAACAATAATGCTTACAAGATTGATCTCCAAAGTAAGTATCCCATTAGTTCCACCTTCAATGTTTCTAATTTATCTCGTTTTACTGCAGATGACTTGGATCTCAGGTCAAATCCTTTTAAAGGAGGAGGGGATGATACTGCCAGCCTTGGATCAGAGTCATCTTCGAAACAGGAGGACGAGCCAGAGCAAGGATTAGACAAACCGGCTGCTACTATCAAGGACGGACCGTGGACAGATGGTTTGGACAAAGACGGGTGGTCGGGAAATGGACGAGTCGAGTGTGGAGTAACTGGAAGTGGACCATGGTCGGGAAATAGAAATGGACCATGGTCAGGAAATGGAAATGGACGAGCCGTAGTAAATGATACAAGGGAGAGAGAGGTGACCAAGGAAATGATACTCTGGACCGAGTTCAAGGATCAAAATATCAATGTCCTCAACCAAGTGAATATGAAGATGAAGATGGTCAAGAACTTAAGCGGCTGGAACGGGTCCGATTGGAGGATGGTCGAGATCGGATTTTTCGGCCCAGTCAAGGATTGATGGCCCAATAGAAGACCCACTTGTTTATTCACATGGGTCATTCACAAGATCTATGGCCAAAGCCCTAAAGGAAGCACTAGGAATTTTAATAAATTTCATACAAGATAAAGAGAAGCTCGTTTCTTATGAGAGGAAGACTGAGCTGATTTCTTGGTTTAACCTTATGGTTTGCCATGAGTCAGAATTAGGGGTTTAAATCCATTAGGATTTAGTTTTAGTTAGCATAATCGTAGTTGGCTTTGGTGTTGGAGTTTTACCTTTTGTTTTGTTTTAGATAATGATCAACTAACCTAGATAATGATCATATAGGACAAGCGGTTTAGTTTAGGCGGTTTTGGTGTTCTTTAAATACCTTGTTATGTTTTCTTTTCAAAGCACACAACCAATAAACTTAAAAAGCTTTTGCAAACAACTCTCACGAGTTCTCTTACTTCTTATTTATCTTTGAGCATCCATCCTTCGATCACCAGATAGTTAACTCTATTACTTACGTGAATAACATCAGGCATCATCCTATAAAAGGTTACACATGTAGATCGCCAGAGTTAAACAACAAAAGGAAAGACCATCATCCTTTCGTGAAGAAACCACCGAACGAAGAAGAGCTAGTAGCCTTGTTTCCATCATAATCATCGACAAACCCTCGCCAAGGTCTCGATCTTTAGTAGTCTCAGGTCCCTAACAATCATCTTCAAGTGATCCGGACGTATACACCTATCCAAGGTTGTATCATAAACTTTGCAGTCTGTAAATCTAAGAAATGTGCTAGAGTGGTTAGATAATAAGTCTAAATTTAAAAGATCATAATCCCCTTCTCGACTCTCTAAAAACTCAATAAAAACAAAATAAAAATAACGATCAAAATAAACACTATATCAGTAACTTAAACAACACTGTCCCGAGGGTTATACGGTCTAAAATAAATCATAAGTAGATATTTAACAAGGTTTTGCGAGTATACCTGCTTCATGCAATGAGCATGGACTGACACAGTTAAGGGCCGGTCGATGCATGTAGTTGGTGTCCTTCGACACTGGCCAGCCGTCGATCGATGCTGGTCCTCAACTCATGTACCTCAGATCTTTTTTTGACTCAAAATAAAAAAATTCGAAAATTAGTAAAAAAAAAATAAATAAAACTAATTTAAAATTTACTTAACAGTTGGTTGCCTCCCACTTAGCGCTTATTTTCAGTTATTAGCTTGCTTCTGGAGATAAGATTCAGTCCGAATGAGAATGAGAACTTGCTCCAAAAAAGTCTGAGTGTCTACTCTCTTTAGCTTCATCACAACTTTTTTGTGAAAGCCTTCAGAGACTCTTCTCCTTTGTCTATCATCTCAAAAATAAAGAGTGCTCGAAGCTTTGCAAATGGCTGCGAGAAGCATCTGATGTGCACTCTGTATTTTCTGATACCTTCTGATTTCTTCGAGCTCATTTAGCTGAAATAATCTCTTTCTGCTGTGGATTTAGCATCAAAGTTTATCTTTTATGGCCCATTCGGCTTCATGCGCTAGCTCTACAGTGAGATGGCAGAATTTTTCATAGATTAACTCGAATGGAGTAGTTCCTAATGGAGTTTTAAACGCTGTTCGGTAAGCCCAAAGTGCATCATCTAAATTCAAAGACCAATCTTTACGGGTTGATCCCACCGTATTTTCTAGGATTTTTTTGATCTGACGCTTCGATAATTCTACTTGTCCGCTGGTCTGAGGATGATAGGGTGTGGCTACTCGATGGTGAATTCCATGTTTCTTGAGTTGTTTTCAAAAACTTTTGTTTATAAAATGGATACCTCCATCGCTTATCACGATTTCTGGAACTCCAAATTTGGGGAAGATGATACTCTTGAAGAGTTTAACGACTATGGTAGCACCATTTTTGGAGTTGCTATTGCTTCTACCTATTTAGATTCATAGTGTACAGCTACCAGTATGTATTTATTTCCGTGTGAAGAAGGTAAATGGCGCATGAAATCGTCCCCATCAATCAAACACTTCATCTTCAAGTATAATTTTGTTCCATCTCGTTTCTCTTGGTGATTTTTCCTCTTCTTTGGGCAGGGGTCGCATTTTGATACGTGGGCTTGAGCATCTATAAACATAGTTGGCCACCAAAAGCCCGCTTGTAGGATTTTTGACACCGCCTAAAAATTAGTGAAAATTCCGGCGTAATCGGATCCGTGGCAATGATATAAAATTTCTGGAGTTTTGCTTTCGGCAACACATTGTCTATTGATAGGGCCAAATATTTACCACTATTGTTCCATGATATCAGCCCTATTTAGAGTCTAGTATATGTGTTTGGAGTTTGTTTTATAGTATTTTCAGTTTCACGTAAGATCTGGAGAACTTTGGTGATTATGGAGCTTTTAGAGATGCAAAACTGTGCAGACACGTCAGATGTTTTGCTATGGATGGAAACTTCCCACCATGAGATTGAGATGAGCTTTTGACACAAGATAGACTGTTGAGTTATTTTTTTTCCAATTTTGCTGGTTTGAGGTCCATATGACGGTTAGATCTACAGTTATGGCTGTTTTACTGAAGAGTGGTATGTATGCCTCGCGAGAGGAAGCTTTCGTGAAGATGAAGGACCGTCGATCGACGGCAAAGCCTTAGTGTCGATCGATGTTGATTCCAGAACACATGCCTGACTTTTTTCGAGATCAACTGAAGCCCAGAAGCCTCGACAAAGTACCAAAATACCCTTGGACGTGTTTTGACCTATTTTATGTTCTGTTAAGCCGTTGTTGACAGCTACGTTTTACTTGTAAAAAGAGAAGAGATAAGGATTGGAGAGAGAGATATGAACACCTTTACAGAGAATATATTGAACTCCTTTTATATCTTATCTTATTATTCTATGCAATTCATTCAGTTATTTATTATATTTCTCATAATCATGTCTGAGTAGTTTGCTTTTAGATTTAGGGTTCTTCAAAGATGGCTATGAATTGTTAATCACATAGAATTGTTAGGGTAATCATGCAGTTCTTTGTTTAAGTTAGTTCTTAATGCTGAGTTGAATTTGATAACTTCAACCCTAGATTATTGGAATTATTAGCGCAAGCGAGAGCCTGGTTATAACCATGAAACTTATTTTAAACAATTTAAAACCCTAGTAACAAACCAGAGTTGAATTAGGAGTTTAGCGAACATATCAAACATAAAAATCGTATCTGTTTAGAAGTAGCATCGATCGACACCACATAGCGGCCATCGATCGATACTCAGTTGAGATTCACTAGAGTGATCTCCTAAACCCTAGAGTTTGAGTTCGAGAACGGTACTTAATAAAACCCTTAGCAATATATTGATATGCATAATTTAGCTTACCTGAGAATTTTCCCTAAGTCTATTCTTTCCCATAAATCTTTACAAACCAATCAATCAATCTTTGAATCACTGCTTACTAAATCATTGTTATTGTCTAGATTTAATTCGAAAACAAATAGTCTATTGTCCAATCTTAGAGTCTCTGTGGATTCTATCCCTAAGTACTACACTGAACCTCTTATTTGACAGAGTAAAGTGGCAAATAAGGTTAATTTGAAATTGAAATAAAACCCTACATCAAATTTGGCGCCGTTGCCGGGGACTCTTTCTTATTGCCATTAGACTTAGTTTAGATTATAGTCTAGATTTTTTATTATTTATTTTACTTTTTGCTAGACTATTCTTTCCTTGTTCATATTGACACAAGTACTTTTTGGAGAGGATATGGACTCTTGACAATGATAATCGATCGACAGAGTTCTTCCAGGATCAATCGATGTTCGTCCATCAACGTTGGGCGACGCTCTTCCATCAGCATCGATCGATACCTGTCAGCCGGAAGCAGGTAAGTCCGCATACTCTGATTTAAATAGTAATAGATTAGTCCTAGGAAATCTAGAATTTCGAGCGCGCAATGTCGTAGGCCGATTTATCGATAGACCAGGGGCTGCAAACCCTATAGGAATAGCTGTGATCTTGAATGATTGGACTGAGCATCAGAGAACACTTGGAGACTACAACAAACCTGATCAGTTCTACACTAACAGGTCCGTGATCCTTCCACCAGCGATTCAGAGAGAAGACTTCCAGCTGAAGACTAAATATTTTTCCTTAGTGGGCCAACACCCTTTTCATGGTCTTCCTCATGAAAATCCCATAGACCATCTCGAAACACTCGAGGATTTTGTGTCTAGCATTAAGGTGCATGGTGTCTCTGAAGACTACCTTTTCTGCAAGCTGTTCCCACATTCTCTTTCTCGAGATGCGGTTTATTGGTTGAAAAACCTATCACCAGGATCCCTCACTTCCTGGAATTATATCAAGACTGCATTTCTCACTGAATTCCTTGATAGCGCGAGATCTGAAGAGATGAGAAATAGAATCTATGAATTCTCTCAGGGTCCTGCTGAGGCTTTTAAGGCTTCGTTGGTAAGATTCAGAGCTCACCAGCGAGACTGCCCACACCATGATTTTTTTTCTGAGATCCAGCTACTGAATATTTTCTTCAAAAGCCTCGATTTGACATACCAAGTGGCTTTGGACACTGAGAGTCAAGGGAATTTCAAAACTAGGAGCCCTGAAGAAGCTACAAAACTCATTGAAATATAGCATCTAGCACTAGTGCCGAGAAGATAGATCTTGAAAGGAGGAAGAAGGTGGAGAACTCGAGTAAAGATCAAATCTCGGAGGTAAAAACAACCTTAGCATCGGTTGAAACCCTCATGGTAGGACGTAATCATTCTCGATCAAGTAACATGGACGATTTCTACTCGCCTGAACAGGGAAATCAACTTCCCGGTTTCAGCAATTCCAACCTGAAGAAGGTAGATTCACTAGAGGCTACGAGGCAGGTATGAACGTGCGAGAGAGGGTCATAAAATCAAGGATGAATCAAGTCTTCACAGGGAACCCTAGACTAGCCGCCGACCTCAATGATAAATTAGAAACCCTGAGTGAACTAGTTAAGAGGATCGACAACCAAGTTGCAAATAACGCCCTCTCTATCAAAAGAGAAGATGGAGTTTTGCCTGGTATGCCGGACATCAACCCTCGGAGTCAAGTCAAAGCCGTGACGTCACGAAGCGGAAACAACTCATTCCTAGCGCGAAAGAAAGCATAACCATTTATGAGTTTGCTAAAATCGTGCAAGACAGAAAAGAGAGATCACATCCCATTTTGCTCAACATCAACGAGCGCGATCCCGTGATTCTTCCCGAAACTGAAGGTTTAGACCTAGCTGATGAGCTAGATGAATTGCCCACTAACTTGAAAGAAAAATAAGCGGAATTAGGTACTCGAGAGACCATCGATCGATGTTCTGACCCCAAAATCAATCCACACCTCAACATCGATCGACAACCAATCCCTGACCTGAAGCCAACCGAACCGGTTAAGACTAGGGTCTACCAAGCGAAAACCCCTTTTCCCAGGAATAATGTGAAAGCAATGAAAGAGTTAGATAGAGAAATATGCAAGAAAGCGTTCGACAAGCTGATCATCGAAATGCCGCTAAGCGATGCCATGAAGATTTCACCTGCAGTCAAGCAATATGTGAAAGATGCGATGTCTCGAGGATTCCAAATCACAGAACATAGCATCATGATGGTATCCGAAGAATAGAGTGCAATCATTAAAGGGGCAACACCAATGAAACTTCCAGATCCCGATCGTTTTGTTCTAGACTGCACCATTCATATTGAGAGATTCCAAACCCTCCTCTGTGATTTAGGCTCTAGTGTAAACATGATGCCTTACTCAGTTACAATTACCCTCGGGCTAACCCATTTTTAACCTACCAGGCTCACTCTCGTTTTACCCGATAGATCCACTAGGATTTCAGAAGGTGTACTTGAAGACGTGCCCATACTCATAGATGACTGCCACATTCCCGCAGACTTCATAGTGCTGAAATATGAGCAAGAACCTAGAAATCCCATTATGTTAGGAAGACCATTCCTGACTAGAGCCGGAGCAATCATTGATGTCAGAGAAGGACGTATATGTCTGAAGACTTACCGATGGTTTTCAACATGGAAAAGATAATCAAGAAACCTTTCATTGACGGTCAGGCCTACAATGTAGATTACCTCTCTGATCTAACTGAATATTCGCTCATGGATATGTGCTGTAAGGTCCCTTTAGAGAGAACTTTCACGGCTCATGAGGAAGAAACTTTCATGCTGGATGATCGTGCTGACGAGTATGCAAGATTAATGGATGCTGCCGAAGAGGTAATGCATGTCGACATTAGCGAAATCAATTTTTCAAATACCATCGATCGACAGCCGGAGGCAACAGTCAATCGATAGCACTCTAAAACCGTTAAATGGAGTGAAGAGAAAGCACCAAAAATCGAACTTAAACCACTCCCTGCTAGACTTAAATATGTCTTTCTCTATGATAACTCGTACCCTGTCATTGCCAATTCCAACTTGAGCAGTGGGGAACTCGCTTTAATTCTAAATAAACTGCAAAAGTACAGCAAAGCTATCGGGTATTACCTCTATGACATTCCAGGAACCTCACCCGATTTGTGTATGCATAGGATACACCTAGAAGATGAACCAAAGTCATAAATTGTTCATCAAAGGAGACTGAATTAAAACCTAAAGAAGTAGTGAAGAAAGAAATCATGAAACTTCTGGAATCAGGGATTATCTACTCGATCTCAGATAGTAATTAGGTCAGTCTGGTACATGTCTTTCCGAAGAAATGAAGAGTTACAGTGGTGAAGAACGAAAAAGATGAATTAATTCCGACGAGAACTGTTACTGGACGCATGATGTGTATAGTTTACAGAAAGCTTAACGCTGCCACAAGAAAGGATCACTTCCGTCTACCCTTTGTAGATCAGATGTTAAAAAGACTTGCATGTCACAAATACTATTGTTTTTTATGGATACTCAGTATTTTTCGAGACCCCCATCCATCATGATGATCAAAAAAACACCACCTTCACATGTCCATATGGTACATTCGCATACCGCAGGATGCCCTTTGGACTTTGTAATGCTCCTGCTACATTCCAAAGATGTATGATGTCCATATTCACATATATGATCGAAGATTTCATGGAAGTTTTCATGGACTATTTCTCGTTGTACGGATCAGATTTTGAATCAGGCCTCAATAACCTGTGCAAGATATTGGCTAGATGCGAAGAGAAGAATCTAGTCATAAATTGGAATAGAGCCACTTCATGGTTAACAGTGGAATTGTTTGGGACACAAAGTTTCAGCAGCTGACATTGAGGTGGACAAAGCTAAAATCAAAGTGATGACTGGCCTGCCGCCACCAAGTTAGAAGCTTTTTAGGACATACTGGTTTTTATAGAAGATTTATCAAAGATTTGAGCATAATTGGTAGACCTCTTACAACTCTCCTATGTAAAGAAGTGAAATATGAGTTTACGCCTGAATGTCCCGAGGCTTTCAAAGAGATCAAATCATCCCTCGTGTCCGCCCTAATTGTGCAAGTGCCAGACTGGAATTTACCTTTTGAGATTATGTGCGACGCTGCGACTTCGCTGTAGGCGCTGTGCTTGGGCAGAAAAAAGAAAAAAATTGCACGCTATATACTATGCTAGTAGGACCCTCGATGATGCGCAACACAACTATGAGACGACGGAAAAAGAATTACTAGCTGTAGTATTCGCATTTGAAAAATTTCGCCCCTATCTAGTCGGTTTGAAAGTAATCGTTCACACCGATCACGCCGCTTTGAAGTACTTGATGAACAAAAACGATGCAAAACCTAGACTTCTAAGATTGATTCTCTTTCTGCAATAATTCGACATAGAAGTGAAGGATAAGAAAGGAGTAGAAAATGGAGTCGCAGACCACCTATCTAGGATCAGGATCGAACACGAAATCCCTATCGACGATTTCCTCCCTTCTAAAAACGTGTATCACACGGAATCCAGTTTCATTAGTAACATCTGTTTGTCTTCAGAGGAAGAATCGATCGATGGTTACATGAGACTATCTATCGATACCCTAGATGCGAAAAAGGAAGAGGTCATCATTCCGCTCGATATCAATGTCGTCTGTGACACTTTATTTTCAAATCGTGATTCTCCCGGAGGTAGATGTTTAGGTCAGGGTATGTGCGTTAAATACCGCTGACAGACCTTGGTACGCAGATTTAGTGAACTATCGTGCGGCTGACGTAGAACCAGAACTCTTTAAAGGTTATAACAATAAGAAATTTCTGAGAGAAATTCGGAGATATCATTGGGATGAACCCTACCTCTATAAACACTTTTCTGACAGCATATACATACAACGGGTGTCCGAAAGCGAAGCCCCAAATATTTTGTATCATTGTCATGGATCTAATTACGCCAGGCATTTCGCCAGTTTTAAGACAATGTCAAAGATTCTACGTTTCGAGACGCTCAAGCCTACATAGAAAATGCGACCCCTGCCAAAGAAGAGGAAAAATAAGTAAACGACACAAAATGAAAAAAAATCATTTTTGAAGTTGAAGTGTTCGATTACTGGGGTAACGACTTCATGGACCCTTTTCCTTCCTCACACAAAAACAAATACATACTGGTCGTTGTAGACTATGTATCTAAATGGATGGAAGCGATAGCAACTCCGTAAAACGATGTTGCCGTATCGTTAAACTCTTTAAGAGTATTAACTTTCCCAAATTTGGAGTTCCGCGAATCTTAAGAACCAATGAAGGTACCCATTTCATTAACCAAATGTTCGAAAAACTACTCAAGAAACATGGAGTTCACCATCGAGTAGCTACACCTTATCATCCTCAGACCAGCGGACAAGTAGAAGTATCCAACCGTCAGATCAAAGAAATCTTAGAAAATACAGTAGGATCAACCCGTAAAGATTGGTCTTTGAAGTTAGATGATGCACTTTGGGCTTACCGAACCGCGTCCGTTTCACTTACTGTATGGAAAAGCATGCCACCTACCAATTAAACTAGCGCACAAAGCATAATGGGTCATCAAAGCAACAAATTATGATGCCAAGCCAGCGACAGAAAGGAGATTAATCCAGGTGAACAAGCTAGATGAAATCAGGTATCATGCCTACGAGAACTCAAAATTGTACAAAGAGAGAACTAAAGCCTATCACGATAAGAAATCATTTCTAGGCATGTCGAACCTAACGATTAAGTACTTTTTTCTACAACTCTCGGTTGACTCTATTTTCTGGGAAACTGCGTTCTTGTTGGTAATAACCCTTCACAGTGAGAAACGTTACACCGTATGGAGCAATTGTTCTAATTAACCCGAAAGGGGAGGATTTCACAGTGAATGGGTAAAGAGTAAAACAGTACTGGGCTAAGGCTGAAATTCCGCGTTTCTAGACCATGCGTCTGGGGATTCCAAACCCCGATTGATAAGCCCCACTTTTTGTCAAGCTAGGAACCTTAAACAAGCGCTGAGTTGGAGGCAACCCACTAGTAAATAGTTAAAAAAGTAAAAAAAAACTGAGTATTAATAATGCATTCAATTTTCAGGTGAAGTAGAAGGCAAATAACAGACCATCGATCGACGATCAAGTATCGAGACTATATAAGCTCGACACGACCCCTTTTATTTTGTTTTCTTTGTTTGATTTAGAATTTATGTTTATTATTATGACCGTTTGCTATTTTAATATAATTTTATTAGTGTCTAATAGTCTAACAAAAAGAGATATGATCAGATTATGGAGATATTAAACACTTTTACAGTTACTTGCAGACAAGTTCATGTTGTCCGTCGAGCACCGATCGATACCCATTGGGTATAGTCGATCGATGGCAACCATAACAGAGAGGTACGAGTTCTTAAATTCCAACAACTAACTAATTGCATTCCAATTTATTTCATCTTGCCAATCTCAGACTGTTCTAACACTGAGACAATGTTATTTATGTCTGGGGAAGGTAGTTACTAACACCATACTTTAGTTTTGATGTTTTATTTCTTACAAACGATTTTCAAAAGAGTGTTTATTGAGTCAAGAAGGGAAAATGATCAAGATTTAGTATTGACTAACCACACTTTAGCGCCATTCTTAGATCAACGTTGTTTGCAGTGATTACTAGAGATACCAAAGTGGATCATTTTGCCGCTTTATCACACTTGCTTAGAAAGTTTGAAAGAACCGAAGCAGATTGCCAACACTAATCATGGCATTATTTTCTTTCTTTTGGGCTTGGTATACAATGGATCGGATTCCTTCTGCAAGTCTGTAGGTACAAATCATTGCACTTTTGGTTCACTTCTCTCTCTCTCTTCAGCATCTTCCTAAAAGCTTAAAAGATTGAGATGATTTTCCTAGATGCAAAGGGGTGGGTACATTACCGATTACCCCACTATTCTAATTTGGAGGAATGATCAGACTTTGTTGGAAGCGAGGGGTAGGTACATTACCGATGACCCCACTATTTGCCTACAACTTTTCCCAAAAATCAAAAGAGAAAAAAAAAGAAGAAGAAGAAAATCGAAAAGAAGATGGCATAATCTTTGTGTTAATCAACATTGATCATTGGATTTGAGATATAAAAATATGTAGAGAAGAGAGAAAAGAGGGAAGAAAGGGATCATATAAGACTTTGTGCTTGGTTTTCCAAAATTGCATGGGTACGAGTCCATGTGTCTTTTGACCGGTACTCCCAGGGCACAACCTGCACTTTTATTTTATGCAAATAAATAAAATAAGTAGAGGGGTAGAGTATATAAAGTTTCTTTGTGATTGATTTGATTGGATGTGGTTGCAACAAAGTAGGGTGATAGTTATATTTAGACATTATGTGAGTCCTGCTTTTCAAACCTCTTTCACATGTTGTCTTGTTTGCTTGAGGACAAGCAAAAAGTTAAGTCTGGGGGAGTTGATATACCCTATTATTTACTAGTTTTAGGCCATGTTATAAACCCTATGTGGAGTCTAAAATGTGTGTCTAGACTATGTTTTAGAATATTTTCAGGTTAAGGTACGATTTGGAGAACTTTGGTGATTCTAGAGCTTTTTGAGGTGCAGAACTGCGTAGACACGTCAGATGTTTTGTTATTGATAGAGACTTTACCACGGTGAGATTGAGATGAGATTTTGACACAAGATATATTTTTAGTTAGATTTCCAATGCTACTGGTTTGAGATCCATCTGACGATTTGATCTAAAGTTATACATGTTTTACTGAAGAGTGGTTTGTTATGCCTCGCAAGAGGAAGCTTTTGAGAAGATGAAGGACTGTCGATCGACGGCACAGCCTTAGTGTCGATCGATGGTGATTTCATATGACAGGCGCGGCTTGTTTCGATACCAACTGAAGACCAGAAGCCTTCACAAAGTACCAAAATACCCCTAAACGTGTTTTTGACCTATTTTATGTTTTGTTAAGCCATTGTTGACGGCTCTGTTTTACTTGTAAGAAGAGAATAGCTTAGGATTGGAGAGAGAGATCTGAACACCTTTACAGAGAAGATCGTGAACTCTCTTTTTATCTTACCTTATTATTCTATGCAATTGATTCAATTATTTGTTATGTTTCTCATAATCATGTCTGAGTAGTTTTCTTTTAGATTTAGGGTTCTTCAAAGGTGGATATGAATTGTTAATCACATAGAATTTTTAGGGTAATCATCTAGTACTTTGTTTAAGTTGTTCTTAATTCTTAGTTGAATTTGATCACTTCAACCCTAGATTATAGGAATTATTAGGGCAAGCGAGAGCCTGGCTATAACCCTAAAACTTACCTTAAACAATATAAAAACCTAGCAACAAACGAGAAATGAATTAGGAGTTTAGAGAACATATCAAACATAAAAATCATATATGTTTAGAAGTAGCATCGATCGATACTCAGTTAAGATTCACGAGAGTGATCTCCTAGACCCTAGAGTTTGAGTCCGAGAATGGTACTTAATAAAACCCTTAGCAATATATTAATATAAATAATTTAGCTTACCTGAGAATTTCCTCTAAGTATATTCTTTCCCATAAGTCTTTACAAACCAATCAACCAATCCTTGAATCACTGCTTACTGTCTAGCTTTAATTAGAAAACAAATAGCCTATTGTGCAATCCTAGAATCTCTGTGGGTTTGATCCCTAAATACTATACTGAACCTCTTATTGGAGAGAGTAAATTGGGAAATAAGGTTAATTTGAAAGTGAAATAAACCCCACATCAGTATTTAACAACACTGTGGTCCAAAGAGGAACAACGAAGCTGGGACTAGAAAGTCCATTAATCTTTGAAGTGCTGGATTTGAGGATAAATCCTTTTAAAGGAGGAGGGAATGGTGCGATCTGGATCAGCTTTAAACTCAATATTTTGAAGCCAATCCATGTACCATAAAGAAAATGGGTCACAACCGACCTAATGGGCTTATTGGAGAACTTATTGGCTTGATTCATGAGGTATTGGACCGGGAGAAGGCTATGGGTCTTGATGAGGCCTTTATAGAGAAAGAAATGACTATGATCCAGAATTGACGACTAGGATGAAATCTGATTGACCAAGGTATGGATGAGAGGAAGCTGGTTGAACAGGAAATGAGATGGGTGGTCTGGTATGATCGAGAAATGGATCGGTCAAACCAACATAGCCGAGAAATGAGTTGGAAATGGAAGATGCAGAACCAGAGGTGGAACTGGATTATCAAGAGAATTTTCATAATCCAAATGAGCTTAAGGAGGTACTTGGTCGAACCAGGAACAAGATGGATCGAGCCCAAGAAAGAATTGTTCGAAAATGGCCTTTATTGGTCCAAAAAATGGAAAGACAAGCCAAGTTGGAGTATGATTGGCCCAAGAATATTGGGCACGCCTAAGATGGTTTATTTTAAGTTTAGTTATGATTTTATTAAGTGTAAACCAATTATGATTAAGTTTGGTTATCTTAAACCAATTTGCAATAGGATTAGGATATCATTTTCACTAAACCAAGTTGGTATTGGTTTACTTTTTTTTTAGCTTAGAATTTCATTTTATTCTTTCTTATTTATGTAACCACGAGTCTTCTGAACTATTAATTCAATAAATTTAAGCTTTGGCTCAAGATAATCGTCTCTTTGGAGACTCTTGTATCTTGTTCACGTGTGAACAACTTTTCACTAAGAAGAGAGGAATCTCTTGTGATTCATAGAATAGCTACAAAACCTTAGAGCATACCATAGCTCTAAGGTGAAGTCCATCTTCATCACCTATCATTCAGCCATGCCCCTATTATGTGATCAATGGAGAAACATCCATTCCATGGCTGTACCAATTAGGTTAGATAGTACATGGCGACGATGACGTGAATTTATCGCTTGTCGTAGATAGAGAAGCTCTCACTACAAGAAAATATTCATATTGTGACAAAAAAATTAGTCATAATATAATTTTTTTTTCTCACAATATAACTATTGTGACATATTTGTAATTATTTCTAAATGGTTGCAATACCGTAGTCACAAATTTGTATGGGTAACAAAAACGTTATAAATGTTGTGACTAAATTTTTCGAAACTATTTCATCACAAATTTTTACTATACTAAAAAGTAATAAAATGGTCACAATTATCAACCAATAATAAAGTACCAAAATCGTCATACTATGCGACTAATATAACGTTTCAGTTTCGTCGTTCATTATGACAGAATTTTAGTCTTAAACTGTTACAAGAAGGGACTGATAATTCGTCTCGACTCCGTATGTATTTGTGACCATTGTAAAAATTAATTCTGTCATGATTTATTACTAAAAATCCCAACAAATTCTTCTTAATGAGTTACTGATTTCACAGCTCATATTCTTCATAATTATTTACTAAACTTTTTATACGAGTCTGTCTAAATACAAATCATTCATCACAAATTTGATGAAATTTATCATTAGATTAATGTTACAACATTGACTAAATTATTTCACAATCACTATGTTTTTGTAGGTAATACAACATTGTTGTTATTCATTATTAGTTTTTGCTTAACTAAAAATAAACAATTATA
Organism: Moricandia moricandioides; assembly: GCA_905132885.1. Lineage (NCBI taxonomy): Eukaryota > Viridiplantae > Streptophyta > Magnoliopsida > Brassicales > Brassicaceae > Moricandia > Moricandia moricandioides. Next base: position 39,341 of record CAJHQQ010003002.1, read on the forward strand.
AATAACTTAATAATACAAACTAAAAATATAAACTGAAGACACAAATTCTTCTCATAACGATGTTAGACTTTGTGGATCTTTGCCACTTTGAAGGGGGATGCACCTTCGCTTAAGAAAGGCTCGCTTGTTGAATGATGCCTATTTGTTCTCAAACCACAAAACATAAAACGTGGGAAAAGAAGAGTAAAAAGTCAAGCTATTGTTTTGGTATGTTAAAGCCTTTGAGTTTTCTTGTTGCAGTAGTTTAAGAATAAGTCAAAAAGTATGGGCTATGTATGGAGAGTATTCCTAAGTCTAAGTAAGAATAATGCTATATAGAGAAGATCGAGAGTGTTCTATTTTCTCTCTCTCTATATATATATTGGCCAATGTTGTGTAAGGTAAGTAAGTAAGAAATCAGTTCTCTACTTCATCTTTCTCTATCTACTATTGTCTCTCTCTCATACGTTCTATACACAAAACTTTTCTCTGTTTTCTTTTCTTTGAACTATAACAAAAACAGAACAAAAAGAACATGAAGAAAACCTGCAATTTTCTGCAGTTTGCAACATGGTATCAGAGCTCTTACTGATCTTTGGAGCCCTGCTGAACAAGACTGAAGAAGCTTGAATAAGTCTGAACAAGAAAGGAACAAGAAAATTAAAAGAACAAGAAGGAAAGAAGAAGAACAAGAAGAAGAAACACACATGGAGTCACACCTGCAATATTCACAAATCGTGTCTGTCTTTGATGGACACAACTATGAATTCTGGGCGGCTAGAATGAAGGTAACTCTGATGAACAGAGATCTCTGGGAAATAGTTGAAGAAGGAATCCCTGAAACACCATCTAGATCACCGGAGATGTCTGGAGCTGACTATACAAAAGAGGTTGGAGATTGACGATCCCGTAAGGCGAAAGACACAGCAGATCTACAACTCATTCAACTTGCTGTAGCTGATGTTGTCTTTGACAAAATTCTTTCTGCAACCTCAGCCAAGCAAGCATGGGAGCTACTTGAACATTCCTATCAAGGTAATGAAAAAGTAAAGATGGTTAGACTACAAGCTTTGAGAAGAGATTTTGAGAATCTGAAAATGAAGGAAGGAGAAAAGGTTAAGCCTTATTCTAAAAGTATCCAGGCTGTAGCTAATCAAATAAGAGCTATAGGTGAAGGAAGACAAAACTTTGATTTGATGGTTAAGATTCTAGCTTCTATGCCCAAGAGTTATGCTCCACTGTCATCACTGTTGGAAGAAACTAAAGATCTCAAAACAGTAACTTTTGCTGAGTTGGTGGGATCTTTGGAAGCTCATGAGTAAAAGTTCTTCCCTGAAGATGAAGAGAATGGTGAAGGTGCATTCCATGCACGTTTTAGAAGCTTGAAAGTCAGAGAACATGGCGAGACAAGCTCATTGAAGACAAGTTATAAAGGAAAAGGAAAGAAGTGGTGTGGCTTCTGCAAGAAAGACAACCAAAATGAAGATGTTTGCTATCTGAGGAATGGAAGAAAGAATCCAGACTTCAACAAAAAAAAGGGTAGAAGTGAATGCTACAATTGTGGAAATCCTGGTCACTTTTAAAGAGAATGTAGAAGCAAGAAACCAGAACAAGCACACGTGTCTCATGAACAAGAAGAAACAGAAGATAATCACTTGTTCACCGCAAGACAGGATGATCAAGAGTCTTTTGAAGAGAACTTATGGGTCATTGATAGTGGGTGCACTAATCACATGAATCCAAACGAAAATGTGTGTTTCCAGAATCAACACAAACATCAAAGTTCTAATAAGAGTTGGTAATGGAGTTGTGTTGATGACCAAAGAAAAGTAAACGGTGAAGTCATGACAAAGAAAGACAAGAGAATCATTCGAGATGTTTTTCTTGTGCTAAAGATTGCAAATAATCTGTTAAGTGTCCCTTAAATGATTGAAAATGGATATCAAGTCACCTTTAAGGAAAGATGTTGCATCATACATGATGGTACTGGAAGAAAGTTAGCTGAAGTTGGATGGTGAACAAGAGCTTTCCCATCAAGTGGTGCTCAAGCACTGAAACAGCAGCAATGGTGGCAAAGAAATGAAGTTGCAGAATTATGGCATCAAAGGCTTGGGCACACTGGTTACTTAAATCTGAAGATTTTGCAAGTCAATGGATATGGTTCTGGATCTTCTGAAGTTCTTGGTGGAGAAGGAAGATTGTGAGAGCTGTATTCTAAGCAAACACAATCGTGATTCATTCCCAAAAGAACGGAGACAAGAGCAACAACGAAACTTGAGTTGATTCAAAGTGATGTGTGTGGACCAATGCAAAGTTTATCAATCATTGGGAGACGATATTTCATCACATTCATGTATGATGCAACAAGGATGGTTTGGGTTTATTTCTTGAAGTCAAAATCAGAAGTCCTTCAAACCTTCAAGAAGTTAAAAAACCTCGTTGAAAATCAAGCTAGCTGCAAGATAAAGAAGATTAGATCAGACAGAGGATCTGAATATCTCTCTGGAGAGTTCACAAAGTTTTTGGAAGATCATGGCATAGGGATCTCACCGACAACTCTCATAGCCTAGTTTCCTATCATGTTGTAAACGCTCATATGCAAATTCGGAATAAGACATCTATTTGCTCTCTTTTCGTCTCTTAATTTTTTTTTCAGTATTTACTTTGTATTATGATTGATTGGCATGTGTTTAGCAGATATCCGGTACCTCTGGGAAACTAGGGTTTACCCCGCGTTCCTATTTCAACGGAAATCGACAGTGCGAATTTTGGTTCCCACAGTTTGACGCTAGAAGGAGGGGGGGTACAGATTACTCTAACCCATAGCTGCCAAAACGCTTGATCTAAATGATGTCTGAATATATGAAAGAAAGAATCGCAGAAACTGACTGCTCTTATGGCCAACGCTTACGCAAAAGCCGTATTGTTCAACAAAATCGAAAAGTTAGTCGCGACCTTCCGCCATAGGAAAAGCATTGAATGAGCTCGCTATTTGTCCCTCTAAACACAAAGGGCAACAATAAAATCTATCCAACCCCGTAAGGTTCTTCTTATTACCGAGTTGGAGAAATCTCAGCGCGTAAGGGTTTGACCAAAAGATGTTTCCGAAAACTTCTCAATAAAACTTCCCTTCCTAGAAATTTCGGGAAAACCCTAGGCTTACTCGCGGAAAAAAAGAAGCACAGCAAATCAGGTACAAAACTCACTGCTGTACTTCTTCCAAATAATTTCCGTAAACGTCTTTGGAGAAAGAAAACTCGCTTCAACCTCCCGAAGTCACGGAGAAACCCTAGGTTACTTGCAGAAAGAAGAAGAACAAGAAGTCGGGTACGCAACCCCCACGGCTGTACTTCTTCCGGATAACTTTCGGAGAAACGAAGTTGATTTCTTAAAAATCACTCAAAACCTAAAAACGGTTGACGAAGACGAGACAAAGCAAAACGAGAGATCGTTTCCCTTACTGTTAAAACGTTCTTAAAACCTAAGGTTTCGTAAAATACTTAAGATTCGCTTCTATGGTAACATAATCATCGAATTCTCGATATTTGCATACTAAGCTTATTTCAAAAAAAAAACTCAAAACTTACTCGGAACAATCCTGCAGAAAACGAGAAAATTTCTGATTAATTCGAGTCGCAATAAATCAAGCTCCTCACACCTGGAGTTTCTGATACTAAAACCCAAAAAATAAGTCCGCGGAACGGCCGCAAAACGTGAGTTTTCCGAGAACAGCTCTCGTACGGCCAAACCCAATAACAATTTATGGAACAACTACCGTAAAAATTATACTCGAAACACGCTTACATAACGACTTTCATAAAATTAAAATCAACAACATTTTACGAAACAACTTTCGTAAAACTAAACCATGACATTTCGCGAAATAACTTTCGTAAAATTAAAGCTCAACGACATTTTACGAAACAGCTTTCGTAATATCAAAGTTGACAATGTTTTATGGAACATCGTTCGGAAATGGAAACGAGTTAGCATTTTATGATACAAATTTCGTAGAAAAAAATTGAAGACGTTTACAGAACGACCGCACCAACATACTGATGCGACCCTGACCAGCATCATGGACCAAGGTATGAAAATCCGGTACGAACCAGCTAGGCAACTGATCATAGCTTCACTTAATGGGCTGTTTATGGGCCTTATCGGTTTGATCCATGAAGTTCTAGACCGAGAGAGGCTAATGGACTTGAAACAAAACATGGATGCCTTGTTCTCATTCTGAAATCAGTGCTTGAACTTGTTCAAGAAAGGCCCAACAAGATACTACATATCATGGTCGAATAATATATCAATCTGACGGTAAGTATTTGACCATCGACCATGCGTAAGGATGAGACCAGCCGAAGAGTTGTTTGACCACAACTTTCAAAATTTGGTCAAGTCTTTGGTCTTTTGTCAAGTCCAATATATATTCTAGTTTGTATTTCCTAGAATAAGTTTAGACCTTTGGTCTAACCCATAGCCTATTATATAAAAGCTAGCTATTGTATTGTTTTGTTCATTCAACATTTTTAATCAAAAACCTTTCTTTTTATTCTTGTTGAATCCTTTGTTCTTAATTGAACATCGTAGCTTCTAAGTCGTCGGAGTGAGTAATATCTTCGGTCTTAGCATTTGGAATATCAAGGATCTTCCGCAGCCCTTGTGCGACCATTCGATCCACGTCCCTTGGTCGTTTGTGCTTTCTAGCTCACTTGGGGCAAGGCTTATCCAATCATTCAAACTTAGAGTGATCCTTCAATTTTGGGCGTATGATGTGGTACCAGAGCCACTCTTAAGTTTGGAGTTCTTCACAGCCAGACATTCGTAATTCTTCATCTTCTAAGAGATCAACCGTGTCTTTTGGATTATTGAGAAACCATGAAGAGAAGGCAGAGCGCAATATAAGAGAAGAAATTTTGCGAGAATGGAGATACAACTCTTCATCTTCTAAGAGATCTGTGTCTTTTGGACTATTAAGAAACTATGAAGAGGAGGCTGAACTTAAAGCACAAGAAGAAAAGTTGCGAGAATGGAGGTACAACAAACGTACAACGGAGATGATAGCACAATATGAGCTTGACCAAGAGGAGGAAGTCAAGAAGTCACGACCTGAGAGAGACAAGTGGAAGAAAATACTCAGAAAAGAAGGTACACGAATCTTCCATGATTCTGGTTCAATGGGAGTCAAACCGAGCAGTCCAAAGAAGGCGGCCAAAAGTCCACAATCGAAACAAGTTGTAGGAACTCCATCGGCCAGAACTGAAGAGAAGAGGAGTGAGGGTTTTGAGAGATGGCGGGAGAGTTTCAAGGCTAATATCCATCAAAGGATCACAGACCCACGTCCATCGTCAGTGTTGGAAGAAGATCAAGAGGCCAAAGATATCGAACCGGGGCTATCGACTTTTTATGTCCAAGCAGAATATATGGACGACCAGCCGCATCAAAAGGAAGAACCAGAGGCTGTAAGTGCTCTCTTTGATGTACAAAAGGTGGCAGAAAATGTGGTTGATAGTGGACCAGAAGCTGATCATTAAAAAGATCTCACAACCGCTTATGCTTCAGGTATATTCTCGGTTCTTTATTAAGTGATAAAATGGTTCAGCCATTCGTTTGCAAGGACTACGACCCAGTGGAGCTTCTGAGGCCTCAAGAGGGTCTACAAAACATCATTTATGAGCCTGGAATAGGGTTTTGCGTTCACAAGAAGAGTATAAACACCTTGGCTGAGCAAAACCATCTCGGTTCATTCATCCTAGAAGGTCCGAATTTGAGGACAAATCCTTTTAAACAAGGAGGGAATGATGCGACCCTGACCAGAATCATGGACCTAGGTATGAAAATCAGGTACAAACCAGCTAGGCAACTAATCATAGCTTGGCTTAATGGGATGTTTATGGGCCTTATCGGTTTGATCCATGAAGTTCTAGACCGAGAGAAGCTAATGGACTTGACACAAAACATGGAGGCCTTGTTCTCATTCTCAAATCAGTGTTTGAAGTTGTTCAAGAAAGGTTCAACAAGAAACTACAAGTCATGGTCGAATAATATATCAATCTGACGGTAATTATTTGACCGTCGACAATGCGGAAGGACGAGACCAGTCGAAGAGTGTTTTGACCACAACCTTCAAAATTTGGTCAAGTCTTTTGTCTTTGGTCAAGTCCAACATATTTATCTAGTTTGTATTTCCTAGAATAAGTTTAGACCTTTGGTCTAACCCATTTTCTATTATATAAAGGCTAACTATTGTATTGTTTTGTTCATTCAACATTTTTAATCAAAAACCTTTCTTTTTGTTCTTGTTGAATCCTTTGTTCTTAATTGAACATCGTAGCTTCTAAGTCGTCCGAGTGAGTCATATCTTCGGGCTTAGGATTTGGAATATCAAGGGTCTTCCGCAGCCCTTGTGCGACCATTCGATCCACGTCCCTTGATCGTTTGTGCATTCTAGCTCATTCGGTGCAAGGCTTATCAAATCCTTCAACCTTAGAGTGATCCTTCAATTTTAGGCGTTTCACATACCATCCAAACTTGAGTAGTCCAACTCACCGAACAGGCGAGTTGGACAGTACAAGCTGTGCAACTCGTCCATTCGGTGAGTTTGACCAGTCCAACTAGCCCAACGGGCGAGCTGGATAGTGCAAGTCGTGCAACTCGCCCATTGGGAGAGTTTGATAAAACAAGCATTACTTTGGCTCTTCTTTTCGTTCTTCTTTGAATCCTGATCGAAACGCTTTTTGTTTCGTGTCAATCGGACTTTCCATTGAGATTTAAGATCAAAACAAGTTGGACACACAGGTCGGACCAGTCCAACTCGCCGAACGGGAGAGTTAGACAAAACGAGCCATGTAACTCACCCATTGGGTGAGTTAGACCAATCCAACTCGCCAAACGGGCGAGTTGGAATGGATGAGCACTATTTTGGCTCACCTTTGAATTCTTCTTCGAATCCCGATCGAAACGCTTCTTGTTTCGTCTCAATTGGAGTTTCCATTAAGATTTTATGATCAAAACAAGTTGGACGCACATGTCAGACCAGTCCAACTCGCCGAACGAGCGAGTTGTACGAAACGAGCTCTCTAACTCGCCCGTTCGGCAAGTTTGACCAGTCCAACTCGCCGAACGGGTGAGTTTGACGAAATGAGCCGTCTAACAGGAGAGTTGGACAAAACGAGCCATCTAACTCACCCATTGGGCGAGTTGGACTGGATGAGCACTCTTTTTGCTCACCTTTGCGTTCTCCTTTGAGTCCCGATCAAAATTTTTTTTGTTTCGTTTCAATCAGAGTTTCCGTTGACATTTTACGATCAAAAACAAGTTGGACGCACACTATCCAACTCGCCCCGATGGCGAGTTTGTAGTAGTCTCCCCAACTCGGCTCATGGCGAGGTTGGAAAGCCCTGATAAGCTTATCCTTTGTGTTCTCTTTAGAATCATGATCGAAACACTTTTCGTTTCATCTCAATCGGAGTTTCTATTGAGATTTTACGACAAAATCAAGTGAGACTTGCCTAAACTCCTTGGCTTGCTCCTACTCGACCTCTTGGGCGTCGTATTCTCCCTCTTGGGCATCCTCCTCGCCCTAGTGGGCATCCTACTTACCCTTACCTCCATCTTAGCCTTATTCTCTGAACCCCGATCGAAACATCTCTTGTTTCGTCTCGATTGGAGTTATCGTGGGAACTTTACGATAAAAACTGCAAGACAGGTTCAAGCCTAAACACGGCCGGGAATAACTAATATTGTTAGCATTCTTAAGGGGCGTAGAGACACGAGAAGAGGAAGGGGAGATGAGCAAGCAAAACGGAGAAGAGGTGAACTTAAACCTTTGAGAACACTAAGGTATGGCAGGCTTGGACCTTTTTGAAATCAGACTTGGAATTTTCGTAGGAAGGTACAAAGAAATAAAATCGCTTCGTAGGAGAATTGTCTAGCGATCTAAATATTAGGAATTTTCCTGTCTCGATCTATTGTTCTGCGACTGCTTACGCAAATTTTGCAAAACCGATCTAAACTCTTGGAAAACCGAGAAACGATCGCCACACACACTTAGCTCGCTTCCCTAAGGAAAAAAGGAACTAGATACGCGAACGTCGTCTTAAAACCGCCCCGTTCCTAGATATTTTCTTAAAACCGACGTATTCTTAGTCGTCAACTTGAAAGTCCCCAAGTCACAATCCTAGCGTCATCTTTAAACTGACCTAGATTGTCGATCATCCCAATCTTCAAAAGAAAAAACGTACACAACCCTTCAAAATAGCGGTTCAGCTGTTTTCTTTCGTAAAAAAAAGGAGGGAGTAGGTACGTATACTATACTCGTATACTCCCATACTTCAAAAAAAAAATTATCGACATCAAGAAAATGCTTTTGACAAAGCAAACTCTCGCAGTAGTAGACAAAAAATCATTTAGGCCATGCGAAGTCTCATAAAACCGATCATCCATTAATTTTATATAACTGACATTTTACACGGAAAGAACCTTCCAGACACAAGATCGGTGTCACGAAATATGACTTCGCAATGCGGAAAACAGAATGACGAAAACACATTCCTCGTTCACAAATATCACGAGTAATCTGCCAGGGACATTATCAACTTACTTCTATGCCATTCACTTCTCATAAAACTTATGCGAAACATCCTTCGTATAGCCACAACAAATTATGGCGAAGAAACTTTCGGAACTAAACGTAGCAAGTTTTACGGAGAAGTGTTTTGGACAATTTGCGTATAGCTAAAAACAAACTCATATGACTCGTCTCTCAACGAAAAAAAAAAACTAAACTTTATCTCTTTGCACTACGATCTTACAGATATCACCCCTTAGCCATGCGGATCGCTGGATTCTGCCTCCCATCTCCCTTGGTTGATTCCAAGCAGGCAATCATCTCGTACAGGTTCTTTATCGAGCCTTTTAGCTTTGTCTTCATCATACAAAAAAAAATCGTATGACTATGGCACGGAAAACTCCAACTTGGCCCATCGATCTCGACAAACGCTCTTTGGCCATCATCCAATTACTGGCTTCCGGTAAAAATCCGAACTGGAATTCGGTATCCTCTTTAGGAAAGTTCTAAACTAGCATGACCTTAATGTTAACACGAACGTGCCGTAGTTTACCCCGTGACCAGCAACATCCCTCGGCTATTCGGCTGAACACATCCTTCAGACCGTGCCAAAATGTCTGAGCAACCACTGCTCACCCAATCACTTAGCGACAAAACGACAATCCACGATTTGTTTAAAAACGCCAAGTGCAAATAACTATCGTATAACCCAGAATTGGATATCATACGACAAATTCTTAATATCGAAACTTAGTCGTAGCCACCGTATGGTTAACAGTGAAGGAAGTCGCATATTCTTAGGGACAAATTTACGCGACCCATTGGTCCTAATTCCTCGGAAAAAAACAAAACGTTTCTCTTCCGTAAGGTTAAAACAAAAACCTTGTGAAACCATACATCTTCAATCCCGCAAACATTTCAAGCACGAAATTTGGCATACAGAAGAAAACTCAACCTTCAAAACAGCGAGACGTCGCTAACGCTCGGCGAACTGTTTTTCGTCAAAACTTTCCGAAACGGAATGCTAACCTTAAAACCAGTCCGTCTGCCACTATAAAACATACACACCTTCTTACACACGTATCCTTCGAGAAGGTTCAAAAACAATTATATCTACAAATAAGTTTGTTGCTGATCACAACAAACTCTTAACGTCCTAATCAGACAAAGCCATCTCGTAGAGATAGCTCTCGAACTACCGACACAAGGGTAATAGCACTATAAAAGAAATACAAAAATTTGTTCAGCAACTTTCGGGAGACTTAAAAATTATCCTCGAAGAGATGCTCGATTCCTACCATACAAGTCACATAAAACGAGAACATATCGTGGACTTTAGAGCGGGATGGATTCATGTCGAAACCGATATGGGAAACGTAAGTCGAAGTAGTCATCACATCCCCTAAAACCGTGATTAGACCTAGGTCTTACCCTAAACTCAGAACACTGGTCTCTAACACATCAAGACATTATATCGAAAAGTTACGAGCTCCTGAAAGCATGTCTCTTCGTACATATCTAAGAGCTCACGAAACTTTGAAAAACTTCTCAAACATCTCGAATAAGCAACAAATAGGATGATCCGTAAAAGAGTTTGGAACAAGATGACAACTCGTATCCCTCCCTCTATGCTTAACAAAAATCCAAATCTACTTAAACTCATTTTCAAGAAGAAAGCCTAGTTTATTCATTAAAAAAATATCGCGAAGCGGACGGGATCCAAAGCCACATGCTGTCAGTCCCCGAAAACATAAGTACGGCCACACTCGGCCAAAATAAACAGCCTACAAGGCTGGTCTCGAGGCCGACAAAGGTCCAATATACAATGCCGTTGGCAGCAACATGGCTGATAATGTCTGCACGACATAGCTAAAATATAAGGATCTCACTGGAAATCAGGAAGTAATAACCATAACTCCAGAATGAACTACGAAAGGCTTGATCCCTGTTAGAAGTGTACGTAGGCAGCCTTCACAAGGCGCAGCCCCAATCCTACTGCATTCCGCTCTTAGAGGAATAAGTAGACCACTTTCAACGGACCTTTTCGAACATTGATTCCGCCTAACTTACCAAACCTGCCAAAACCACTTGCTAGAACCTTGCGATTCTAACGAGCTGGGAGGCTAACTGTTGGGGTCAAAATCAGTTACAACAGAATCAACGTCAGAAACCTACCGGGAAAATGCGTTCTTACTGAAAATGACTCGGAAAAAGCGGGACGGCAAAAATCGAGGGCAAATCTTGACTGACCACAAAGGAGCGGTCTACGCAAATGAGCCATCAGGAAGGGTTTGTCCAAAGACCTCGGGTAAACGTATCCCCAAATGGCAAAATGACAAAACAACTACAGGACTCAATCATCCAACTCCCCGAATAGAGAAGATGGCCGACCAAGACGTCCAGCTTGTCGAATGGGAAAATCAAGCCACATGGGTCGACCAACTCGCCCGTACGGCGATTTGGACTGTCGAAATCGCCATACGGGCAAGTTCGATGGCACGACATGACCAACTCGCCATCCCGGGCGAGTTGGATGGCACGAACCAAGAACCCGCCCGTACGGCGAGTTGGACAAGGCCAACTCGCCATATACACGAGCTGGTAGACACAACACGACGAACTCGCCATATGGCGAGTTGGACGGCACAAACCAACCAACTCACTCATACGGCAAGTTGGACAAGGCCAACTCGCCATACGGGTGAGTTGGTAGACACGACACGACCAACTAGCAAGTACGGCGAGTAAGACAAGGCCAACTCACGAGTTAGATGGCACGAGAAATTCGACCCGCTCGTTCAGCAAGTCATATCAAATCAATCTAGTTTAACCTCATCCTCGTTAAACTCCCTCTTTTGATACTTGATAGGACTTATCTTTGTTTTGTTTCCATCGGGATTGACATTGGAACTTTACCGAAAGAACTCGTTTTCTCGAGAAAGGATCGGGTCGATCGTATGAGACGATAACGGTTAACTAAACACCTAGAGTCACACGCGCCATGCGAAAGATCCTAACTCTCAGACGAAATCGTCTTAGCAATGCTCTTTCGATAAAATCATAGAAACGCCTAAGTCTAAAAACGGCCCGACGAGGTCTAAAGCTCGGCTAAAGGCCCACTTGCGATTTTTAACCAAAATCAAGCTGAAACTTTGTGACGGTTTACCTTTTATTTTGCAGGAAGGGATAGATGTTAAGTTTGAAAGTAAATGTCAAAATCAAAGGATAAATGTTATGTTTCCGAAGATAATCATGAAAATTTAGGAAAAAAAAGAAATATTTCCGTGAAGCGATAAATTTGACCAAGGGAAGAAGGGGAAAGAGAAAACCGCATCTAGAGCAGTATATAAGGATGTCAAGGGTGATGATGCAGAGGAAAAACAAAAATCTCCACTCAGATCAAACATAGTTTAGCACTGAGAACATTTAGGCAACTTTCCATTTTTGTTATTCGAGATGCGACTCAACTACCGTTTTGCAGTCTTAGGTTATTAGAACTAGGGATCTCGCCGACAGCTCTCATAGCCTAGACTCTTATCCTGTTGGAAACGTTCATATGCAAATTCGGAATAAGACATCTATTTTCTCTCTTTTCGATTCTTACTTTGTTTTCAATATTTACTTTGTATTCTGATTGATTAGCGTGTGGTTTAGCAGATATCCGGGACTTCTGGAAAACTGGGGTTTACCCTGCGTTCCTAATTCAACGGAAATCGACAGTGCAAATTTCGGTTCCTACACTTTACCTTGAGAGTATCGATCAAAGGATATATGGACTCTTACCTCTGCATGTATATGTACACACAAGTAGTCTTCTCTAATTCGTTTCATCTCTCTCTTCTCACTTCTTCTTAGTCAATGTATCTCTTCTTTTGAGGGTATCATTTTATCATTTAATTGACTGAGACATTTGGACACGTTTCCATGAATCAAGCCCTAAAGGTTTTTGCCACCAGATCATGTTCACTTCATTTCGACCTTTATCTTTTTTCTAGAATCATATGAATCAAGCTTTAATGATTGTAGCCACCAAGTCATCTTCGATCCTCTTTATCTGAAGGGAGAGAGGGGAATCATAAGCAGACAGACTTTTACCTTCCAAACTTGCAGAAGCAATCCAGTCCAGTGTATACCAAATCCCAAAGCAAGCAGATAATGTCAGGATTAATGTTGGAAATCAGCTTCGGTTCCTTCAAACTTTCTAAGCAAGTGTGATATAGTGGCAGGATGATCCACTTTGGTATCTCTATTAATCTTTGCAAACAACCTTCTAAGAATGGTGCTAATGGGCGGTTAGTCAATAATAAATCTTGATCGTAGTCCCCTTCTTGACTCAATAAAACTTTTTGATAAACTTATATATATATATATATATATATAAATAAAACTCAAAAACAAATAAATAGTGTTAGCGAACTTCCCCCAGACTTAAATTACACTGTTCTCAGTGTAATCCGCCCCGGATTGGTAAATAGCTTAAGTAGAAAACTCGATACCTCTATATGAAAGAGAGCGTCGATCGATGGTATGCGGGTTTGGTCGACCGATGGTCGCGATCCAACGTCGACCGATGGTGACTCTATGGTGTCAATCGATGGTGGTTTAAATAGTCTGTAGAAACGAAGTAAAACTTGAAGTAAATAATAGTATAAGTAAAAATTAAATAAAAACTTACTAAATAGTGGGTTGCCTCCCACTCAGCGCTTGGTTATAGTCTTAACCTCGATGTTTTGAACTTTCTGACTAGAATAGAGGTGGATCAACACTTGGAAAACAAGCGTCTACATCTTCTTTGCTCTTCTGAAACCATGTACTAACAAAGCTTCTCATTGATTCATCTCCTCTGGCTTTCTCATTCTTCATGATCTCCTTAGCAACCTCCGCTGAATGCATTCACCTTTGTAGGTTCTCAATACTGTGCTGTAGCATTCTAAGTTTGTTAGCTGTAGTTTATGATATATCCTCCAATTGTTGAGAAAGCATCTCCTCTAGTGCCCCCAAATGTCAAAAGGCAATCTTATAAGGACAAAGAATTAAAC
>CAJHQQ010003003.1:0-52875 GCA_905132885.1 Moricandia moricandioides
TACCAATTCATATTAAGGGTATGACTAGTACATAGCACGTGTAGCGAGACTGTTATTTATTCCTCTCAGTTTCACTTAGATTTGCCAATCAGGTAAAAACAAGTTTTCTCTTTCTTACGCTCAGAACTGTGTAATTAAAAGTATATACATTTTCTTCTTTCACTGTTTTCGGAGTGGAAAATCGATTAGGTTGAATTTTTATTTTTTCTAGTCACTCTACTATTTTTCCTCTTAATTACTCCACTTTCATTACTCTAAGCTATTCCATAATGCACCAGTCATACCCTGAATGTCTTAGAAGATAATCAAGTGATTAGATTCCATATGCCTTCAAAAATGTATACTTATGATTGGTATATATAATATTCTATATGCTATGGGAAGAACTGAAACAAATAAATACATTTTTTTCTTATGATTGGCATATAGAATATTCTATATGCTCAGAGACTTGTCTTTGTTAGGAGGCTCGAACAACTTAAGTAAAGCTAAATTTTGAAGAAAAAAAATCCTTAAAGTTTCTTAAGTAAAGGCAAATTCTTGGTAACCCGGAATGCGAACCAAGTTCAAATAAAGTTATGTAAAATGTCGACCTAAACTGCACTAATGATCGAAAAATATATAAAACAATACACCAATTAACACACAATTTATGCGTTTTCTTCTTCTTTCATTTAATTACTTAGTTTCTGTATTGTTCTCTAAGACTTTGGCTCGAGCTTTAGAGGGTTTCTCATATATATGACACCACTTTTATATCTCAAGTAACATTAATTATGTGTTTTACCAAAAAAAAACTTTAATTATGTTTTCTCTAAGTTTGTTTACTTTCTAATAATTGAACATAAAATTTCTGAAGAGCGTCCAAATAAGATAACCAAAATTTTGTACAAATAATTTATCGTATAACTAAAGAGGTAAATATTAAACGATTGTATTGTGGAGAGTATCAATTAGCAACGTGGACCGCATCTTCATCTCTAATACATAATTTACTTCAAAATAGAGTGAAAAATGGAAGGATGAACAAAAAAATTAAATATTACTCTATAATAAAGTAATACTTTTAATTTTTACTCATTATTCTATTTTCTACTCTATTTTGAATAAAATAAAATAAATTATGGTGTGAGAATGGAAATACTCTAAATTGAATCGTGTTAGATGTGATTCACGCGTCCATGCAATATAATATAACTCCCATGTACCAAGCCACATAGCCACCCTTTGCAAATTATGAAGATTCCCAATAGAAGAGGGGAGTTCCACAAGGCTTGAGCATCCATTGAGATACAACAACTCTAGATTAGTCATATTCCCAATAGAAGAAGGGAGCTCCACAAGGCTTGAGCATGTTCCGAGCTACAACTTCTTGAGATTGGTCATTTTTCCAATTGAAGAAGGGAGCCGCACTAGGCTTGAGCATTCGGAGAGATCTAAATTCTCAATATTAGTCATATTTCCAATTGAAGAGGGGAGCTCCACAAGTTTTGAGCATCCGGAGAGATTCAAATTCTCAATATTAGTCATATTACCAATAGAAGAGGGGAGCTTCACAAGGCTTGAACATCGCCTGAGATCCAAATTCTTGAGACTAGTCAAATTCCCAATAGAAAAAGGAAGTTCCACAAGACTTGAGCAATTACTAAGATTCAATTTTCGGAGATTTGTGGCAGTTGAAAGATCAGGAAGCTCCTTTAGATTACCTGAATAAGACAAATCCATCCACTTGAGGTTTCTAATCATCTGTACAGAAAAACAAATACATCATTAGAAAAGACGGATACTCAGCTAAAGCTTATTATTTAGAAATATATGTACTTACTTTATTTCCTTCCCACAATTTCTCAAGGTTGCTAAATCTCATGTTTATTTCCACCAAGAACTCCGGATTAAAATTAGAAGGCAAACATGTCATCGGAAATTTTCTCCAATGCAGTAATCTAACTTCTCTAGGTAGACAGTTCACACTTTCTAATATGTATGGACTATTTGCTCGTGCGTATGGACTGTAGGGAAAGTAATGACAATGAAGCCTTAAGAATTGGACACTGGACATTCTTTCAAAGGCTCTATCACTTATCTTCAACTCTTCGTCCTGCTGAAAATTTATGGCTATAACACTTCGACTACCCTGAAAAAGAACCCAAAGACACATAAGCAAACATGATTTGTTATCACTTTTTTTTTTGAATTACTAGGAGGTTCAGGCCGAAACATCTCTCAGGTTCGAAACCACATTATATAATATTGGTTTTGTCTCAGCTGTCACTCGAACTGAGGACCTCTGACACAATGACCGAGATTTTTTCCAATTGAGCTAATGACTTCTGGTATCACATTTCTAAAGAGAAATGTAGTGAACGACCAATGTGAAAACTTACTTGTGTATCATCACGTAGTACTTGGCGTATATCTCCATTATCAACCAAAAATTGACGCTGCCCAGGTTCGTTAGGGGATTGCTTACGAACAGTTTCCTCACCCAAACGTGTTAGCAAATCATGCATTTCAATATATCCCCATTTGATAGATATGAGAGATTTCTCAGCTAAAACTCGAAGATGACTCTTGACACCAGGGAATTTATGTGCAAGATGCTCTTCTACTTTCTCGATCCATTCGCCTTTGAAAAAGCATGCTATATAAAGAAATAAAGCTTGTTCTTCATCGCATAAGACATCATAACTGAACTTTAAAGTATTTTCTATGTCTCCATTAAGTCTACTTCTTAACCTTGGTAACTCATGTTCCCACTCCTCCTTGGACAATCCTTTGAAATAAGATCCCATAACACTTAGTCCCAAAGGGAGTTTACCAACAAGCTTTGTAACTTCCCAAGCGAGATACCCAAAGCCATCATATGGGGATTTTTGACCAAAAGCGTTTATGCAGAAGATTTCAAGAGCCTCATCATCATGTGGAAAACCAACCTCGTAAACATGGTTAATCCCATGTGCATTCAATATTTTCTTATCTTGCGTTGTGATGATAATCCTACTACCATGACCAAACCAGCAAGTTTCTTGCGCCAAGGCATCTAGCTGCGCGGAATGGTCCACATCATCAAGAACAACTAACACCTTCTTATCTTTTAACCGGTCTTGTGCAACTCCTAAATGATGGATAGTGACATCCTTCTGATTGAGTATTAGAGACAAGAACTTTTCCTGTAATGCAGCTGTGCGCTGTATTTATCGAAACAAGGTCTTGGATAGTCTCTTTTGATATCCTCCATGAAGACGCTAAGTTGGAAGTCATGAGAGTGTTGGCTAAATAGAAATCTGGCGATGGTGCTTTTACCAATTCCAGACGGACCCCAAATCCCTATCATCCTCACTTCATAGGAATCCAAGCGTAAGAGCGGTTCCATCTTTTCCATGTGAGCTTTCATCCCAACTAAGCTGTCGAAATCACTGGATGGCACATAACTAAACAGCTTGTTTGAAACATCAGTGGCTATTTGCTCTATCATGGCCGCTTCATTATCCCTAAACAGAGGAAAGATAAATATATGGACAAATCTCTCAAAAGATAAATATTCTCTCCATACGTTTTTGCAAATATGAATCGATTTTGGCTGCATATATACATATACTTTGGGCAATTCTCAAGAATGTCACATTGCATGTTTTTATACACCAAATTTGAAAGATGTTAAAATATACAAAACTCTCAAATTTTAAAGTCAAGCAACTCTATTTGAAATCACACCCTAATATTCATAAATAACCAAATTAACATCTGTAAAAATGTAGGGAATGGTATAAATTTTCATAAGTTGCTGAAATTTTGCAACTAACACATTTTTATTATATTTTGACGTAGATATTGATGGCATGGAAAGATAAATAAGTGGAAAATTATGTTATCGTTTGGAAATTTTTAGTATTCTTTCTATTTGTTATATATGTGTATGTGTTAGAAAGATTAGAAGCAAAAAGAAATAGAAAAAGACGAACCAAATGCTTGAATGGTAACCAGCGATTGTGGCCAGTTTGGCCAAAGCTTCTTTCCATCTTCCAATAAGCTCTTTACTTTTACCCACACAAGTTTTTCTGAAAACTTTCCCAAAATATCCCCTCAGCTTCTTTACATGAGAAGGATCTACTTTATAGAAAATGACCATCACAGTTTGACCCAACTCTTCTCTGCACTTCATAATCTCCACCAACTCGTCAAGACACCACTTTGAAGATGCATAGTTCTTTGAGAGCAAGATGATAGCGATCTTAGATCCTCTAATCGCCCTTATGAGTTCGGGACCGATGGATTCTCCTCTGTTGATGTTATTGTCTATGAACGGTGTGATTCCTTTTCTTTTAAATTCCTTTTGAATGTGACTGAGAAAGTCTTTGCGGACATCTTCCCCGCGAAAGCTCGGAAAGACATCATATGTCCAGTTATGAGAAGAAGATGGAGGAACTGATGAAGTAGATAAAGAAGATGAGTCAATTTCTTTGATGTCTTGATTGAATTTGAATTTTCGAAAAAACACGAAGCAACCTGTTGCAGCAGCAACGATGGTAAGGAGGAAGGAAGAATTCATTTGTGTGGTGGAAAGAGGGCTGATGAGAGTTTCGCAGAGAAGCTTTGTAATCAATAGTATAGTAATACAAGACGTTGATTCTATATATTGACTGAGAATGTTTTTTCAAATATATTACTAGTAAAGATTTTATAAGTAAAATTTAAATAAAATTAATAAATGATATGTTAAAATAAAATTTTAGAAAATTATACATATAAAATCTATATTTATTTTTTGATATACATCTATTTGTATAATGTCGGATGGATATCCGACTCGATTTTTTTTAGTATTTGTGATTTGCTTCATTTCTAACGGATATTAAATTTTACTATTTACTTTGTTTCTACGACTTACGTATATTTAGATTTTATAATCAAATCTAAATGAATAACTAATCGAATAAAATTTAACGGATAAAATGTTCAGTCCTATTCGCAATCAGTTCTAAACTTAGCATCCTTCACGCCATCTCCCTTTTCAAATATATTATCGGTATATATTATTATTAATATGTTTTAGAAGTTAAGTGGCCAATAATTTGGCTTCGATTGTATGTGTTTGTAAGAAACTAATAAGTAATAAAATGAAAATGAAAAATACAAGTATATTGACTGAGAATGTTTTTGAAATATATTTTTATAATATTATTTGATAAGTCAGTTTCGTATGTGTCGTTCTTATATTAATTTTAAGAATTATCAATTATAAAATTAATTTTAATGAATTAACGTTATATAGAATTACCATTCTTACACTGTTTTTTATTTCCTTTTTGCTTAATTATTTTAATTAACTATTTCTCTAAGAACTACATAAATAATAAAAAGGAAAATCTGCGAATTCATATTATACATATATAACGAATTAAATATTTTCTAAATATTTTTTAGGAAAAAGAAAAATAAAAAATAAATATTTTTCGTCAACCGAAAAGGCAATATATTTACATTTTAAAATACAGATAGACATTTTTATAATAAAACATAGTTTAATAAAATAATTTAAGTATTTATCCTTAAAATAAAATAATATATTTTAACTCTAAAATTTAAAGCTAACATAAATAAAAAAAAAACTAATCAGTTTTAATCTAACTAGAAAAAGTTTGTTGTGATTTATTTTAGACGAACATATGCAACTCAATATACTGAAACAATAGGTAAGTAAACTAATCCTGATTTTCATACTCACAGTCAAAAAATTAATTCAGTCAATAGCATATTGTTATTTATAATAATCTTCTATTTATTTGTATTGATGTAAATTATAAGCGACTCAAAACTAATGAAAAGTGAAAAAAAAATGTTAACAAATTATTACGATTTAGTTTTGTTATGAATTTTATATACATGCATAAACTTTCAAAAAATATCGGTTATGTTCACACCACTCCGAACATATATCAAACTTTAGATGGTTTTATGAAATATATTATGAATTGGAGACAAGAAATCAAAGTAAAATTATTCATTTTTATTAATTTTAGTTATGAATTCATTAGAATTTGTTAAAACAATTATACCTTTGTAAAATTCGGTATAATTAATTTAGTAGCTCTCAGCAAAACTCAATATAATCAACTAGTAAAATTTAGTATAATTAACTCAGCAATATTTCGTATAACTAATTTATTAGTACCAAATAATACTCATATTAATTCAATATAACTAAGTAAAACTAACTTAGTAATACCTATTAACCGTAGTACTCATTATAATTAAGTAAAACTATAAATAAAATTTGAAAATGAAATTTTAAAATATTGAAAATTTCAAAATTTCTGAAAATATGTTTTCTTGAAAATTTAAAATTTTAAAATTATTAATATAAAATAAAAAAGTGTAAAATCAGATGTTCATATTTTATTAAATTAACGAGAAAATATGAGATTTAGGAAGTCCACACGAGATTACTGTTGAGATATAGGAGCAAAGAAGATAATGGCTCAGATATGTCACCAATTGTAGAGATGCATTTCCAAAAAATGAATTTGAAAAATACTGTAATTTTGTTGGGTTATATGATATTTAGAGCAGCCAAGTTGGAATTACAAAGTTTTTATTGAATAAAATATCATATTACAGACGACAAAAAAGATCATATTACAAATAATATATAATTGGGGTAGTTAATTACGTAAAAAGGAGTCGACTGGTGATTACGTGATTCCTCATGTATTTAGAGCAGCCAAGTTGGAATTACAAAGTTTTTATTGAATAAAATATCATATTACAGACGACAAAAAAAATCATATTACAAATAATATAATAATTGGGGTAGTTGGTTACGTAAGTCCACTTGTGGGAAGAAAAGAGTCGACTCGTGGAATTGTATGTGAAATTGCGTACCGTAACGTTGACTATCCACTCACAAAAACTTGTGGAAAAATATGTAGAGCCTTACCTTTTTTTTTGGAACAACGAAGAGGTTTTCTACTCCTTACACAGTTAAAATAATTTTTAATACAATAATTTTTCATTTCATCAGTATAATTTTTATATTTTAGTTTTATTAATTGAAAATTGAAAATTTAAAATTATTAACAATTATTTGTAATTTGATAGTTAAATTTTAATAAGAGTTTAATTTATATTTTCTAAAATAACAATTATATTACATTTAATGGCTATATCTATTTAGATATCAAATAGGATTATTTATTTATATAATATATATTTAAAGGTAAATATCTCAAATAGACATTTTAAAAGTTTTTGTCATAAAAATAAACTTCAAAGAAAAAATGACCAAAATAGATTGTTTAATTAAAAATTTAATATTTTTTTTAAAAGTTTATACATCACCTCCAAAACTACATCTCATAACTCTAAACCATAAGTTTAGGTGAGTAA
The DNA here is from genome assembly GCA_905132885.1 of Moricandia moricandioides. Lineage (NCBI taxonomy): Eukaryota > Viridiplantae > Streptophyta > Magnoliopsida > Brassicales > Brassicaceae > Moricandia > Moricandia moricandioides. The sequence goes on from CAJHQQ010003003.1 coordinate 7,387, forward strand.
AAGTTTCTATCTTATGGTATTCCTCTACATTAAACTCTGAAAAATTAATCTATTAATTAACCTAATAAATCCACAGTAAATCGTTCAACTTAGATATTTTATCATAATTTAATAATTTAACGTGAACAAATGAATAATTTTGAAACTTAAATTAATTTATCATTGGGCTTGTATTGCTCAAGGTTTTATCGTTTTCATTACTTTATTACACAGTCTTATAAGTTTCATCAGCCACAACTTTGCCGATAAAAGTCCCTCTTTCATTACAGTCATAACATTTCCAGTGAATAAGATCTTATGCTTCTCTTATGATAATGAACTTGTGATGCACTCCTACACGAAGCCAAGAAAGCATTTTCTGATTCATTCCACTTTATGGTAATTGTTAGCTTTCAAAATGTTAGTTACAAAGAAAGAAAAGTCACCACGTAGGCTAGAAGATCACATTTGTTCATCTTGACTCTTGAGGCTCACCATATGTGCACTTTCACATGGATAGTCCTGACTAAAAAATGAACAGACAAAAGAAGTAACCTAAAGACTTTCGATGTTTTGTTTGCAGCTAGTGGTAAAAAGGCATATGGAAGTAATAAGAAGAGGAGAGTTTATGGAAGCTTCTACCAATGAAATGTAGGTTTAGTTTCTTAACCTCAATGAATCCTATGGAACTTGTACCCATCTTCCATTACTTGCAAACATACCAAAGTAAATCATAAAGGTATCTCAACTACTGTCAAGCAGCTCATAAAATGAAGAAAAAAAAATTGGTTATATGTTTGGCATATAGGAGAATTTTACCTGATGGCCTCCGCAAAAGAGGTCAAGATCATTCTTATCCAAGAACTCAGCTACCACATCGGCTCCAAATGTGCTAGAAGTACCTCAGATCGCTATCAGACCATCCTTCACTCTTCTAATCAGAATCAGACTGAAGTAAATCACAAAGAGACCAAAGTAAATCACAAAGAATACAATTGTAGTCTCTGTAGGCTTTCGAATCTCTCGAATCAACCCCAACTTTCCAGTTCCGGTGACAACACTCCGTGTATACATAAGTTCTCTTCGTCCATGAGAACAGCAATGGGCTCACGGTTGAAGCAATGGGTGAATATCTTCCAGTGACGTACGTTGAATCATCGTTTGCATTCTTCATAGAAGCCGTAAATCTTGTTGATCTTAGAGTCGTCATGATCTTAGAGTCGTCATAGAAACCAACGATTTTGCTGGTTAGATGAGGGTAAGATTAAAGACAAAAACATCTTTAATGAGAATTTTAGTTTTTAAAATTTATTTTTAATTATTAATTCAATGGTATTTGATTGTAATTATTTAAGAAAAATCAGGGTCAAGTTTTATTTATACTCCTGTTTTAATAGTTTAGATATGAAGCCAAGGAGACAGAGACTCCTTCGTAGGTTGTTTGGTGCCCACATGTCTCGATAATTTTGGTGTTCTTTGGAGATTAAATTTATAAATGGTCCTATACTGTTAGGGATATATTAGCTTATAGCTCATAAATGTACATATACTCTTTTAGCGATAATCAATAAATTTAACATTTCATCGAAAAAAAACATTTTCTTTTGGCTTTCACATTCACCTCTTCTATTACTAATAACAAGGGAGATTGTGGTTGCAGTTTAGAGGGCCAGCGTCTGCGGTTAGAGAAGGAACCATGTTCCCTGGAGCCACTGTGAATCGCTGAGCAGAACTGTATGGCAACTCAACACTGCCGTAACCGGAAGGTATGAAGTAAGCTCCGTTCTTGAAAACGTCCTTTGAAGTTCTCCATCTCCAATTGTTCCAACCTCTTTTCACTTCTCTCTTTGTCACCTGTTTATTAAATGTATTAATATTATTTTCATGCACTAATTTGTATATTTAGTGAGTCGTGTACATGTTCGATCATAACTCGTCCTAGATATAAGCAACTGGAACATTGGTCTATGGCTTTCAAACTTAAAAAAAAAAAAATCTCATAAACATTAATCTTAAAATTTATTAAAATGTTTTACTAAATTGTCTATATCTTCTATAATTTTCAATCATAAGCTACCTTCGCTCTTTTATATAAAAAACAGGGGTAAACATTTGGGCGGTTGAATAGTCGTGGCCAAACAATTATGCGATCCTAATAACCGATATATAATATACACACAATTTATAAATAGTAGGTGATAATATAAAGATTTGGTATTAATTTTTCCTGGTTAAATAGTAATGAGATCAGATTTGGTTCCTAATTTATATGTGCATGTGTATATATCACTAGGTGGATACAATAAAGTACCTCTTTACTGTTAGATTTATCAGAAGCAATGAAATAGTTTCCTTCACTGAAAATGGTTGGATCGGCGCTACCACCAATTGCATACATTATCCATTTATCGTATCTATTGTTTGCCACATGAGCGTAACCTCGTCGTACCCTACACACCAGAGTTTTTCTTACATGATTATATGTCTAACTCTGCACTTAAATTAATTATGAAGTCATTAGTAATTTAAAAAAACTACTTGCCTTGGCATTCTTTCCACAAGTCCTGGTCCAAAATGATTGAATGCCACGGTCACTTTCATGTTCACATCTTGCACGAAGTTATCGTTGTGTCCGAGCAACATCACCTATAAATGAATAACGACCAATATCATCAAAAAATGATTAGTTGCTGGAGAGATTCAATTATCTATTTGAAATGAACTGACTTTAACATGCTGAGTAAAATAGTTATTGGAAATGGTGATTCCCGTGGAAGCATGTATCACATCGATCAGGCCATCCGTACAACTCGCTAGATAACAATGGTCGATCCAAATATGAGACGAACCGGATATAGCGATCGCATCACCGTCCGATCCCTTTCGATGACCGACATGCGTTGTGCTACTCCTAACCATTCCATACTTCGCCGGTTTGCAGTCGTGGATGCTGATCCCATGCACGATTACGTTCGTCACTTGTTGTATCGTAATGCACGGTCCGTACGCAATTTCCACTTTTGCCCCTCTCCCATCTATGGTCTTATAGCTATTCACCATGAGCTCATTCTCTAAGGTTATGACCATATCTTTAGCGAATGTGATCCACAGCGGCTTGTCTTGGATCACACCGTAACGCAGAGAACCCGGTTTAGGGTTCGCTGCATTGTCGTTAGGGTTTGTGACAACATATATATTACCTTTCTTGCCACCCAAGGCAGATGAACCAAACCCTACCGCGCAATCGGCTAAATCTTTGCGCTTAGCGGACCAGTCAGATTTGTGCCGCCAACACGAGTCCACCGGATTCATGATGTTCTGAGGTTTCTCCGGCAGGTAGCTGGAGACGGATGGGTTATAACCGTAATAGCCGTTATTATCGGCATGAACCAAGGACTGACATAATAATAGTAGTGCCACGAAGAGACAAATTTTGGAGAGAAGAGTCATGGTATGGTACATGGTTTAGGGATTGAGAAGGGAGATTAAGAAAGCATCAGAAAAGATGGGCAAGTACTTAAGAGAGTGTTGGGTGTGAGATTGTGTCGGAAAGATTAGAAGGTGAGGCAAACACGATCTTGTCCTAATATTGGCCTAAACATCAAAGTTGTATTGGTAAGACTTCGTTGTTGTTGCACAAGATCACACCTACGTGCTTCCCCACAAACATTATCTAGCCGACTTGCTTGGATGGAAAAATCTAATTTCTAATTATATTTGCTTGATTGATTATATTATAGATTAGTAAAATGTTTATTTGGTCGATGTTTTATATGTACGTGTACCAATCGATTACTATTTCCTTCATGGAAACGATATATAATATAATATATATTTTAATGAAATGACAAATCTCTGAAATATTATTTTTTTAAAATGTATCTTAAAATGAGTATATAATAATAAAAAATTTCCAAAATAGCATTTAGTACTGGGTAATCGAATCTCAATCGGGTTTCGATTCAAGTTCATTCGGATTTCGGATTTTCGGATATTATAAAAGTTCGTGTTAGATTCGGGTCAGATTTAGTCGGATTCAATTTGGGTTTAGTTAAATGTTCAAGATCCGACTGAATCCGAATATTAGTTAGGTTATCGGTTCTAAAAAATACATGTTTACGGATTTTTACACATATTAGAAAAACACAATAAATTTAATAATAAATGTATCTTTTGTATTTTCAAAATTTCCATAATTCTAAACCAATAGTATTTTAAAAACAACAGTTAATTTTGTTGAAGTTTACACTTCATCATTATTAATTAATAAAACTACATTGAAAACTTAAAACACATATTTTTGAAATAATTTTTTTTCTAGAATATGTATCTTTTAGGAACTGAGAGAGTAATTTTCTTTAATAAATGCTATTTGGTGAATTTCTTATTGTATGCTGATTGTGTTATAAAACACGATGTAATGTTATTTGAAGATACTTCTTTTAATTAAATTGATCTAGTTTTCAGTAACTACTGCAGCTCTTTTCAATTATGTGTGTTTAGTGTGGTATAGATCATAATTACACAATTTTTTTTATCTTAATACTAGTTTTGAATCTTGAATTTCTAGTATTCATGATTGTTATATATAGATAAATATAGAAACTCTATGAGAAAAATATATTTGGTACAACTCTCATAACCGAACAAGATTCATCAGAAGATAAATACAACATTACTACCAAGAAAAGTGGTGTTGCCCTTGAGAAAAGCAGAATACCAATGAGCAGAGAGTTTGGGAGATCTCTTGCGATGAGTATCGCTGAAATTCACTGAGTATAGTCCAAACTAAACTCGTATCCCCTCAGTAACTCGTATAAATGACTATACGAAGTAGCCTCTCGTGTTTGATCCATTCCTACTCTTGTAATATTATATTTTGTATTATTGCACGGACCAGTGAAGATAATGCAATAAGAAACTCTACTTACATAATGGATTTTAGCTCAACACCAATGAAAGCATGTAAGTACTCAATCCTTGGTGTATCCTTATGTTGCATCTGCAAATCTTGCTTCATCGGTCTACTTATTCGTTTGCGTTGGCAAGAGAATCAAGCATACTAAGACAAAAACGATACTAAGACAAAAACGAGAGAGAGAGAGAGAGAGAGAGAGAGAGAGAGAGAGAGAGAGAGAGAGAGAGAGAGAGAGAGAGAGAGAGAGAGAGAGAGAGAGAGAGAGAGAGAGAGAGAGAGAGAGAAGAGAGAAGAGAGAAGAGAGAAGAGAGAAGAGAGAAGAGAGAAGAGAGAAGAGAGAAGAGAGAAGAGAGAAGAGTTAAATAATTTATAAAAATAGAATTCTTTCTTTGCACCATTTAAATGTAGATGTACTATTAGTTCCTAACAGTCGATTTCGGTTTCCGTATTTTGGTTTTTAGTGTTTTGCTTCTAGATATTTAAGAATCGTTCATGTATTTACAATTGGTTTGGTTTCAGTTAGGTTATTTAGATTTTGATTCGGTTTGGTATCAAAGTTGAAATATCCAAAAAAACTTTGGCCCAATTTTATTGCGGTTCGATTCTGGTTTTTTAGGGTAATTTCAAATTTAGAGATAAGAATATTGGATAATTTGGGGTTTCAGTTTACATATCATGTAATTCGTTTTTTCAAATAAAAATATGACATAATTTGGATAATTTAAATTATTTTGAATAGAAAAATATTCAGGTAATTCATTTTTGGTTAATTTCGTTTATAAATAGTATCTTTTAAGATATGGTTATTTAAAAATTAAATATAATAATTATTTGTTGGTATATAAATTGTATTTAAAAATTCAAGTATTTATTTGGTTTTGGGTTCGGTTTCAGTATTTTGGCTCCAGAGATATAGGATATGCTCGATTATTTATGAAATTCATTTCAATTTCGGTTTTGTGTGTTTTTAGTTTGATACGGTTCAATTTACGGTTCAGATAAATGTGTCTAGACCTATAACCTATTTTATATAGAAACTATATTTTGACCCGTCCTTTAAAGGGCGAGTATATTTTTTGTTTAATTTTTTTTGAAAAAAATTATTTTATACTTTTGAAAATTCAAATTATTATATTTATGTTTTCTGTAATCATATTTGTGTTTAATCATTTATCAATAATATAAATGATTTAGTAATATTAATATAAACTAATAATACATGAATAATAAATAATTGAACCAAACATTTATTAATTGATCATGTTTTTATTTTATATAAAAATTATTTTAAAGAGAATTTAATTAATTTCAAAAAAAAATTCTCTTTTCAAGCACTGATCAAAATCTAATTAGCAATGAAAAATACAACGGCATAAATGTTCGTCCACAATGTCGTCACACTCGCAACTAATAGGTTTATCACCTCCTTGTTTAACAAAACTGTCTTTGCACGTTTTGTTTCCATCGCGTCCGCAACCTCCACCGCCGAATATCTGTTTCCTTGGGCAGTGGTCCATCGGCCTCACCCCCTCCACTTCTGTCATATACACGCAGTTATGAAACTATTCTTCCAACTAATTGATACTTCAATAATACTCTTTAAAATTAACGGCCTAAGAAACATGCTGTAGTTTTTAATGTTAGTACTATTTTTTTTTTTTGGATATTGGCAATAAAGAAACCTTTTCAGATTGGACAAATAATTTGATAAAAGAAAAAGTAAGCTGGATTATTACCTTGAATATGACTTAGAACGAGAAACATGAAAACACAAGAAATCAAAAATAAAGTTGGTTTCATTTTTTTTTTCAAAGTCTAATTTTACTTTTTGTTCTTAGTGTGGGATGGTGATAAGATGTGTGTCTATATATAATATTCAACAAATTTATTTGCAAGGAAAATAATATGGAAGTATATATTCACACAAAGACCCAAATGAATGGTTTAACATTTAGACCGGGTGATTGTGGTCGAGTGGTAAGGAGACGGGACTGGGACGCCAACACGTTTCAGGTTCGATCCACCTGCTGCGCGAAACTAAGTCATAATTATTCTGGTCACCTTACACGGATATGGGCCCATGCTTTAGGGCCCATTTGAATACCCGGAGAGAGGGTCTATCCGTGGGCTGCACCTCCCCTTGGGGATTAGTCTGGGCCTCTCCATGGGCCTGGGATATCCCCAGGTTAAACAAAAAAAAAAAAAAAAAAAAAAAAAAAAAAAAAAAAAACATTATGTTGACCAAAAATAAGGAATCGTATAACATGCATACTTTTTTGATGGATTTGTTAAGATAGATAATTATTGAGTATCTGGAAAAATTTAAACATTTAAGCTATACTCAGTGGAATATTGGTTATGTACGTCAGTACGTGTCATCTGATAAACTAATTAAGAAATTATTATGGAAAGTAAATATTCCTAAAATATAATATCTTTATAATATTATTAAAAATAAATATTCTATCTGTCGTGCTCACATTAATTCTTACGACAGCTAATTAAATAGATATCCTTAATATGAATTAAAATTAGGGAAAATCTCTCCAATATAAATTTTTGAAGTTTTTATCACAAAAATATATTTCAAAGAAAAAGTGATCAAAATAGATCTTTTATTTTTCTTAAAATAATAATTTTTATTTACTTTTCAATTTTAAGTCTCATCTCCAAGATCTCACCTCATAACTTTAAACCATAAGTCTAGATTAATTAACCAAGAGGTATAAATGATATTTATACTTTTTAACAAATTTTATTTTGATCATTTTTAAAAAAAAATTATTTTGATGACAAAAAAGATTTAGATATATATTAGAATATTTCTCTATTATTTAATTAAGACTATATTTTGGATTATTAACTCTTGACATTTTGTTCCTGTTAGACTTGCTTTGGATTACAACTTTAAAATAGTACATATTATTTTGTTTCTGTCTTGTCTATCATTCACCTGCCAAGAAACAGCCAACAGCTCTGCCAGTTTCGTTGGTTGCTATTATAAACCGTTTTCACAGACATTCATCTGATGGTAAAAAATGGTTTTGTCCAACCACTACAAAGATTTGAAGGTGCACACGACGCTACTGAACCCTTGAGGTCTCTAATTCACAGCACAAATCTTTTATGAACCAAGCTTAGGCAATCACTAAGCTCAAGTATCCTCTATGTACATATAGAAAGTACCATATGTATCTATACTTGTAAAACATCTCTTTTGTCTCTACACTTCTTTACCACTAAAGGGCAAAGACGGTGAAGATTCTCCGCTGATTCTGCTAGGAGCCGGAGTATTCCTCCGAGACTGACGTTTGGTGGGAACAATAATGGCTTCGTCCTCAAACTTCTCGAGCTTGTCATCATAGTCATCATCATCTTCATCTCCTTTGAAGACCGGATGAATGTAAGCACTCTGCAAGTAGCCTTTTAGGTTCAGGTTCGGTTCTCTTGCACTTTCCAATGTATCTTTCATCTTAGCTTCCTGTAAATAACAATGATTCAGAATTGGTATCGTTGAATGTGAAGAAGGTTGTTAGAAGAAACAAACCTGTAAAGGGTATCTGATAAAGGCTGGCTCATAACGACCTTTGCAGAAGCGGTGGAAACCAATGGTGAGAACAGGCAAAGCAATGAGAAACGGTGCAGCTAATGCAGCGTGTTTAGTTCCCAATAGACCCATAAGAAGCACCTGAGATATTATCAATGCAGCTATGACTCGTCCATGAACGTCTGGCCAAAACGCTGCAGCGCTCTCGTATTCTTGATTGTATACGTTTATGATCTGACAGAAACAAGAATCAGCTTTAAAACCTGACTCAAGTTCAGAGAGGAAGTAGTAGCAAGAGAGAAACTTACTTGATGACGATACACAATGTAAGCAAGTGCAAAGAAAACCAAGATGAAAGGAAGAAGCATTGGTGTGACAGGAGCGTAGACAAGACCAAGAAGGAAGTAAAGCTGTATCCGAGGCTCTCCCGTGTTGAAACCAATGCTTCCAGGGTCCATCGCTTCCTCTCTGTCTTTCTCAGTCTTGACCAAGAACGTGTTCTTGAGATGGAACATAATCAGAGGCTTCAGCATTAGAATTTCTCCAGCTACTCCTGCCCAACCGTCAACCATTATGTACGTGATGAAGAACGTTGCTTTCATCGGTATAGCTACACCAATGGTCTTGGGGATTTGGTTTGGAGATTGGTTAAGGAAAGCGCTAAGCTGTTCAAACGCAGCTCCAGTGATAACGCTTGCAAGAAAGACGTTCACAAAGTTGAAGATGTAATATCGAAACGCTGAACGTCTCTCTAAGGATGAGATCGATGTAAAGCCTTCAAACTTGGCCATGATCATAAGGATGGATGGTAGAAAGATGAGGAACAGCTTCAATGCAATACCAGGGAGAAAACCTTGTATCACTGACTTCATGAACTCACTACACAAAAGATCAAAACCAGTCAGTCAAATATTAGCAATGCATCAAGTTAAGAATCGAGAATGTGAAGAAACTTACTCCTCAACGATAACTTTCAAGAACGGTGCAGCTTTCACAATCCCTTCGATGGTAGCAAGAGACTGAACAAAAGCTATTGGTATAATGAAGAAGAAGGTTAGGAAGAAGAAGGCCACATGCATTAACAGCCTTCTAACAGTCAAAGAAACGTATGGAATAGCAAGATTAGGCCAATAGACATCACGAGGCTCTGGAGCCCATTCGGTTAGCCATTGGGTCGGGTTTCGGGTCTGTTGGGTTTGAGCACAGACAGCAGCAGCCCATCTAGTTTTAAAGGAGACAAAAGCTGCTGGCATAATGGACTTGGGATCATTCACCACTTCATGTCTTTCTTTAGCAATCTCTTTTGATGTTTTGTCTATTTCTGCAATGTAATGTTCTATTGCATCCACTCTTTGTCCCCAAAGCCCAAGGAAGCCAAGCTGGTTGATGTAAATAATTAGAAAAAGGTTCATTTTACCAGAACAGAACAAAAATATTCATATGAAGACAGAGATTTCATATCAAATACCTTCACCATGATTTTCTGAGTGTTATTTCTAGAGTATTTGAGCTGATAATAGTCAAGCCAGTTCTGCAGCTTCTTCTTCTTTTCTACCAAATCAGCAAGCTTGTTTGCATTGCATACAACCTACATATTGTTTTGCAGACAAAGTAAGAACCGAGGAAGCATCTAATACATCATAAAGTTCGTACATCTCAAGCTTCTAAGGAATTTACCTGATGTGTCAAGTAATGATCAGGGTGATTGACAAGGAAAAAATGCTCCACCAGTTCACTAACAGATTCATCAGCGTCCGGAGGTACATTTCTGACAAGAACCTATCACAAATCCCAACATATATTAGATCTCTGTCTACGACCTCACACTACCAAGGGAAAGAAAAGAGTCTTTACAGTGAACTGGTCAGGTCGACGAGCTTCTGATGCAACAAACTGGAGCCTCATGTTAGCAATCGTCTCATATTCTTTCATCAACACATAACAAGTCCAGATTGTAAAGGCATATGCCATCACTATATGTGCCCAAAACCTGGAAAAAAAACAAAAAAAAAAGCTCAAAACTTCACATTCCAGACAAGATAGGAATATAAAAGACTCAAGAAGGTGGTAAGGTCTAACGCACCTCATTGAAAACTCTGGGATATTTGAAACAGATAGTTTGTCAATATCGCTCGAAGTTACATTCCTTAGCTGCTTAGCCAACTCCAATGTGTTGTTTGTCCAGTTGACTGGCACAAGAACTGCCCAGGCTAGCACTGCTATTGGAGCAAAGATCTTAAGCCTGCATTTAACCAAAGAGATATGTTTAAAGAATCATATAACATAGTAACTCTTATGCTTCTTGATTTCTAGTACTCCAGAGTCCAGACCAAACAAACCAGCAAAGTTGGAAACTATACCCAAGCCAGTAAATCCGGAGATAAACAACTGAATCCAAACCAGCATGATCAATGAGCTCAGGCTCAGGCATCTTGAGAGCCTCAGGCATCCAGTTCAAGAACTTCAAGTAAGCCCTGAAGTCAAGGTTCACAAAGCGCTGCACAAAGGCGCCACCACGAGTAGGACTGCTTCTTAACCCCTTGAGGTACCATTTAGAGAAGTAAACTCTGTCGTTAAACGGCTGGAGCCTCAAAATTGCAAAGACTATGAAGAAAATGAAGGCACTTAGGATGTTTATCCCAGCTGATACACCAATATCCTGTAGTGTAGCCATCTATCTATATCCTTACTCCTTCAACCTGTAAACATACAAAGAAGAAAGACTCTGTTAAAAGGTTTAAGCTTGATGATATGAAACAAGCTACAACAGGACTGTCAAAGCTTTGAACAAATAAAAAAACCCAGAAAGGCCAAGCCTTGGTAACAAAACTCACATCACCAAAACTCCAAACCAATTCGAATCTTTTACAGAAACATAAAGAGACAACTTAGAGCATGAAAAAAGTTTGCTTTTTGATGAGACCCAGAGACTTTAATTTCACAAAAAAGGAGAAAAAGTTTAGAAATTTAAAAGAGTGCATACAAACAGAGAGAAGAAGAGTGTAACAAAGCTCGAGATTCATCCAAAGCTAAGAACTTTCTTGCTCTCTAACGTCGTCAGTGGATTAGCAAAATAAAAAGTTTTACTTTTTTCAGAATATTTTAATTAAATTTTGTGATGATGCTTTGAGATAATGTTGGTGTGTGAACTGATAGGAGAAGTAATTATTAAGGGAGTGGGTGATGATAGAGATCATACAGTCGCGAGGAAGAAGAAGAAGAAGACGAAGAGGAGAATACGGCCAGAGTTTTTTTTATGACGCTCATTGGCTTTGCCAAAAGTTATCAATTTATATTATTTATTTATTTATCATCTTTTTCTATTTTTATATTCTTAGTGCCGTTGTGAAAGGCTACTACGTTCGTTCACCTAATTAATCAACAACTAGGTAGGTGTCCACAATTTTACGGATATAAATATGAATAATGTTTTTAAATAATTATTTTTATTATCAAAATATTTTTAAAAATAATCAAAATAACTTTTTATTGCAAAAAATTTAATACATTTTTTAATTTTAAATTTTACCTCAAAAACTCTACCAAGCAACTCTAAATTTAGATTAGTTAATTTTATGTGTATAAATGTATATTTACACTCGTTTAACAAAACTTATTTTAGTTATTTTTAAATGTTATTTTGGTGATCAAAATATTTAATATTATCATAGATTATTTTTTATAAATAAAATTATCTCAAATAGTCATTTTAAAAAAAGGGGATTTGCTAAAAATAACCTAAAATTTCAATCTAAACCTAAAAGTGTACCCTAATTTCAATCAAATGCAAAACCAACCTACAAGGGTGATAAAAGTACTATTTAACCTTTATGACCAAACAAAAAACAGTATATTTTACGTGTTTATCCTTTGTTAGTCTACACGTAACAGAAAGAAGTCTACATATATGTAGACCTCGTACGAAGTCTATTCATTCGATAGACTTGTTATGTAGTCTACACCATAATTTTATCGAATAATTTAATTTTAAAAATGTATAAAAATAATTATTGTAATATTTTTAACTAATCATTAATATAATGGATAATATGAAGTAAAAAATTAAAATTTTATATAATTAAACATTTTTAAGGAACATTTAGGGTTTGAGATTTTTGGTTAAGGGGTTCGTAGACATATTATAAAGTCTACATATATGTAGACTTTTTTTCAGTCTACACACAATTTAACCTAACCGGATTTAACCAATATAATTTGATGATCAAATAAAACATTTACGGTTTGAGATTTTTGGTTAAGGGGTTCGTAGACATATTATAAAGTCTACATATATGTAGACTTTTTTTTCAGTCTACACACAATTTAACCTAACCGAATTTAACCAATATAATTTGATGATCAAATAAAACATTTACGGTTTGAGATTTATGGTTAAGGGGTTCGTAGACATATTATAAAGTCTACATATATGTAGACTTTTTTTTCAGTGTACACACAATTTAACCGAACCGAATTTAACCAATATAATTTGATGATCAAATAACACATTTACGGTTTGAGATTTGTGGTTAAAGGGTTCGTAGACATATTATAAAGTCTACATATATGTAGACCTTTTTTTCAGTCTACACACAATTTAACCTAGTATATAAATACGACTTCTCAAGCTTTTCAGGTAAAAAAAAAAACTAAACTTCGCCGTATCTCTCTCTAGGCGATTTCCGGCGAGATTTCCAGAGAAATCGATCCACGCAGTTTCCCATCCGCTTCATCTCTGTCTCCTCCGTCACTCTGGTAAGTTAAATGTCTCTGTTCTCTGTTGATAAAAAGTGACCACCTTTACCTTTTTCTCTTTTCAGATCTGAGCCGGCGACTTCTAAGGAATGGTGCTTCTCGTCCAAATCTCTGCTTCCGGTCAGTATCATGGCTTCTACTTCATCTCTCTGTCCTAGCCAGCAAGGGACTGTGCTTCATCTTTCCAAGGTATGTCTCTGTGTCATCTCTATCTCTCATTTAACTCATAACCTAACAAACTCAACCTTGTTTACTAACCTTTTAGTTTCTTTTGATTCAGATCTGAGTCGGTCAATCTTAGATCCATTTCTCTAACGAGCATTGCATCCTCTCTAATCCATTTCTCTGCTTCCGGTGAGTCTACTTCGTTTTGAACTGTAGTATGAAGTTTCGAATTTGTAGACTGAAATTTTGAATTTGTAGACTGAATTTTTGAATTTGTAGACTGATATTTTGAATTTGTAGACTGATATTTTGAATTTGTAGACTGATATTTTGAATTTGTAGACTGATATTTTAAATTTTGTAAAATGATATTTTGAATTTATAGACTTCTCATGTAAACTGATGTTTTGAATTTGTATTACACTGATGTTTGAATTTATAGGCTTCTCGTGTAGGCTTTATTTTAAATTGTAGACTTCTCGTGTAGAATGCACTTATATAATTCTTTGTTTGTGTCTTCTTGGTGCATGTTACAAAATGGATAAGCTTGATTTCCTATCGAGGTTGTATACTCTAGGGAGGAGCTCAAGAACTGTGAGTAACAGACGGTTGTATCAGGCTTTTGTACCAGACATATGGTTGTAACAAAGTTATGTAATTTGCTTGCAGCAGACTTAAGTATTAGTTTTTTTTTGCAGAAGACTTTTATAGAAGTCTGGTACTCGACTATATATCAAAATATTATCATTTGTATCAGTATAGTACTCTTCTTTCAGATATTTTAATTCATATTCGACCAAAAGTACAATTCCAATACAATCCAGATATTTACATATTAGTCTTTCTTTATAAGAGACTTAAAAAGAAGTCTACTTTTTGTTCAAGAAGACTAACATGTTGGCCTGCACGACAAAAAGTAACATTAGAACTCAAAGTAATAGAAAAATTAAGACCTACGATTTCAACAAAAAATCATCAAATAAGACAACATCCAAAGCGACAATACAGCTGATAAGTTAAATACATAAGACATAAGACAACATCCATAGCAATAAGACACCATCCAAAGCAATAATACAATTGATCAATTCAACACATAAGAGATAATACATAAGACAACATCCAAAACAGTAAGACAACACTGGTTTAACCTGGACAGTTTGGATGTGACCTGGTTGTTTGTACTGTGACAATTAACGTAGACTTACTAATATGTCTACAATTGTTTCCTAGAAATATAGCAAAATCAAAAGTATTATACTTTCATAATTACAACATTTTTTCTATCCAAAATCACTTAAACCCATTAGGATTAACTATTACACACTTTCAAACGAAAAAATTGTGAAAACATTTAATGCATAATACACAAATTAACTTTTAATGTAAAATTTCAAAATAGACTTCATGTTCAGTCTACAACGTGGTAGACTTTCTTTTCAGTTTACATCTGTAGACGGTCAGATAGGTCTACTTTTTGGGTTAGTTTTTGCAATTGACCATTTTACGGGTTACTTTTTATAGTTGAAAAAAAGTTGTGATTTTATTTAAGCAGACTTCGTTTTCAGTCTACAACTTTAAAAATGTTAGTTTTCGCTATTGACCAGAATTTTCCAGGATTTGACTTTCAGAGGTAGACTAAATATACAGTCTACATATTTTATTTTTTTTGAATGAGGTTAGTTTTGCAATTGACTATGTTTGACTTTTTAGGGGGTAGACTGAAATGAACGTCTACAGATTTGTAGACTTCGAAAGAAGTCTACTCTCAAATCCGACGAGTCAGTTTTGCATTTGACCAAAATAAAAAAATGGACTTCACGGGTAGTCTACATTTTTTTTTCGGGAAGAGAAGACTGCATATGAAGTCTACGTATTAAAAAAATATATATATTTTTAAAAAGTTTTAGTCAAACACAAAACTAACATTTTCAACGCAGTCAAAATTTTGGTCAAATGCAAAACTGACCTCTTTGTATACTTATGTTGAAGTCTACGCTTCGTAGACTTATGTTGAAGTCTACATATGAAAAGTCAAAAGTTCATTCAAATGCAAAACTAACCTCTTTTGCGTAGTCGTCTTTGTAGGTCTACGTACTTTTTCGTTTTTTGTTGTCAAAGGTTAAGATGTAGACTGTCGGGGAAGGCTACGTTACATAAAAAATCCGTTTAGTCAATTGCAAAACTGGCATGTGCGTTGACAAGTAGATTGCATTGTATGTCTACATAAGGGCGTAGACATATAAAACAGTCTACTATCGCGACACAGATCTGAGAAACGACTTAAACCATGAAAATAGTTACCTTTTTGCAGTGTGAAGCTCGTTTCCAGCCTTTCCAACCGTCCAAAATCCAATATTGACCAAAATGAAACATTTTTGACGATTCACAAGTGAAAAAAACGAAATTATGAAGTTTATGATTATGAAAAGAGAGATTTTTAGATGGAAATGTAGAGAAAATGAGATGAAATGAAGATTTGCTTGTTTAGAATGAGAAAAAAAGTGGTTGAAAATTCAATTCTAAAGCTTTAAGAGATCAAAAATGGTGGTTGAAAACATTGATGATGATGGCATAGTTGTAATTAAGAAGAAATGTTTAGGGTGTATTTGGTTTTTTGTATTTTTCGAAATTAATAAATAAATAAATAATAATGGCAAATTTGTAAATAATTCAAAAACTTATGGGTATTATGGAAAATTCAATGATGAATAGTAACTAAAAAAAAAGATGTTGGTTTTGCATTTGACGTGAATTTTTAGGTTGTTTTTGAAAAACACCCTTAAAAAAAATACCAAAATAGTCTTTAAGAAAAAATGATCGAAATGATCCTTTTATTTTAAAAATTTTAAACTTTATTTTATTTTATTTTTAATTTTTAATCTTACATCCGAAACTCTAGATTAGTTAACCTTAGAGGTATTAGTGTATATTTGCACTCTTTAATAAAATATTTTTTGGTCATTTTTTTCTTTCAAAAACTAGTTTGTGACAAAAAAATAGGGTTATCCTAAGATATTTATCTATTAAATATAATAGTACTAGAAATAACCTAAGATAACCATAAAAAAATTGTCGCAAAAATAATTTTAAAAGATAAAAATAATCAAAAGAAGTTTTATTAAATCGTGTAAATATACACTTATACATCTAGAGTTAATTAACCTAGACTTAATGTTTAGAGTTATGGGGTCGGATTTTGGAAGTGATTTTAAAATTTAAAAAAATAAAAAGTAAATATTAAGAGTTTCAAAATGAAAATGCTATTTTGATCAATTCTTTCTTGAGTGTTTTTTGATAACAAAAACTAAAAAAAATATTTGAGAATTATCCGTGCTATAATTTTAAATAATACTTAAAACTTTTAAAATCTAAATCTAAACATTAAAAATATTTTTGATTTTTTATAAAAACTTCATAAATGATTTATAAATCATATATGAGCATTATAAGACATTAATAATTCTTATAATACTTTATATAAGAATATGGAATTTTTTTGAACACAATATGAAATTATTTATATTGATTTCTATTTAAAAAATATTTATTATTTTATTTAGTTTAAAAATATAAAAAATAATCAAACATTATTGTTATTTCTAGTGACAATTAGTTATGATAAATTATTGTTTATAATATCATTTACATTATTTGATAAGTGATATTAATTATTTATAATTTTTTAAGATTTAATTAAAAATAATTAGAAATAAAAATTATCAACCAATCAAATTATGAGAATTTTTAAAATTCATCAGTGATTGATACGTAAGCAATAATACATCGGATTTGAAAAGAATTAATTTGGTTAATTCCGAATCTTCCTTTGTGATTAAGCTTTAAATCAATTGTGATGTTGACGCAAACCGACAACTTTTTCTTTGTATTTGTTTATTTAGTCGGGCTGCTAATTCTTGAAAGTGGTTTTCTTTGTCTATATTAAAGAATCCATTGATATTCATTCTTTAGTTTACTTCTTCTACAGTCTTGTGCCATGCATTGTAGCACACTCTTTGCATAATGCTACTTTACAGGTAGTGTATACTTTCTTCATGAATCATTACTCTTTCCATTTTCTTATATATGATATGTTTGAAAAGATATTTCATCTTCTATATTAGATGGTGAATTTTAATATTAAAAATTATTAAATTTTATACTTTTGCATGATATAGATTATTTAGGCTAAATCTCTCAAATAGCTATTTTTAAGTTTTTGTTACAAAATAATCTTTAAAAAATTGATCGAAATAGATTTTTTATTTTGAAAATGTTAATATTTTTTTTATTTTTTAGTTTTAACCTCACTTCCAAAACACCACCTATAACTCTAAACCCTAAATCTAGATTAGTTAATCCAAAGAATATAAATGTATATTTATACTCTTTTAAAAAATCTATTTTAGTCATTTTTATTTGAAGATTATTTTTGTGACAAAAACTTTAAAAAGAATATATTAGGATATTTCTCATTATTTTATTATACAATGAACGAATTAAAAATGAATTTATTTTCTGTAAATAAAAATAAATATTTTAATTCATAATTATAAGCATCAATTAATAAAAACGAGAGAGAGTGTTTAGTATTATTATTATTATTGTGTAAGTAATTAGTTTATTGATATCTCTTTTACAAAAAAAAAATAGTTTATTTGGATATGAACACACAATTGTTCAGGCGAATTCCGGGCGTTGATGTTGGTATTTTGTTTAATTTTTATTGAGAGTTTTATTGAATGGTAGCTATAAAAGCCTAACGGTTAGTTGAACAAAAGGACTTTTGTAACGGGTAGAAAACGTTGCAATGCTTGCGCATATTAAAAGACTGTACTGTATAGTATTGAAGATTTGGTAAGACATGCGTTTAACGTGGGGACACACAATGTTTCCAACGCGCTGAGCGTGTGCGAGTGTTACACTGAAAACACTATTATTTTGGTCTAAAGTGGAAACTTTATACTGATAATCATTCAAGAAGATGGTTGTCTTCTTTCATAGTCCACTAAACCGAATCCGTTGAATGATTGAATATTATTTGGAATTAGACTTTAACAACTTATTCATTCATTTTTGTAAATAAAAATCCATGGCACTAGTAGTGGCAACGACCACATAATACGTTTTCATGGATTTTTTGGATTCGAATATGGAGCCCACTATATGCTGATAATAACCGAAAGACCAATTGATTCGGTAACATAAAGAAAATGATATCAAAAGATTCGATTAGCATTACAACTAAACGAACACCACTAGCTTCAATGTTCTATATATGTTATAATATTTTCCAGACTTCACAAATTATGATG
Organism: Moricandia moricandioides; assembly: GCA_905132885.1. NCBI lineage: Eukaryota > Viridiplantae > Streptophyta > Magnoliopsida > Brassicales > Brassicaceae > Moricandia > Moricandia moricandioides. The sequence continues at coordinate 26,066 of CAJHQQ010003003.1, forward strand.
AGAATCATCTAATTTATTGGTTTAGTCTGAAGTTGGTTTGAAGTTTTCCGGACATGATACATGTTGGAATTTGAGAAAAAGTTCTAAAAAGGTTTAGTGAGCAAATAAAAATTATTTGGGCCGAAGTCCAATAACCAGGGTTAACCGCATACCCTTCCAAGTTGGAAGCAAATGGTCGCACGAGGTTCTTATGTTTAATGAACACTTGTGTTTGTGATGCCTATTAGGGTTTTACTTTTTTTACAAAAGTTACTTCTTTCCAAACAGTCATACAATTACTCGTTTCTACAATTCTGGAAAACAATGTATTTTACAAATTTGAAGCTGTGCATATTTATTCTATTAAAAATAAGTACTAGTTTTTTAGAATTAATTTTTTTTGTTCATGTGTTATTCACACAGAATGCAATTGATATTAGTTTAATGATGCTTAAGTCATTTTTTGGTTCCTACATAACAATCAAAATTGTATAGATTATTCATCACGTACAATTGGTCAAGTAAAAATGAAACCAACTGGGTCAAAACTCTATGTCAAACTCTAATCTCTTCATATCATCGTGTCTCCAAAGTCTCTCTTTATCCTCTAGCTGTCTCAATCTATAGCTCTCTCTCATTCACTCTCTTCGGTTCAGTGTATGTGTACATCTTCATTCGTTGGTAATTGTTTAGTTTGTTGTGTTCATGTTCGATATGTCCGCAACTCACTTCGCTTTAAGTTTGTTTCTTGTGCTAACTTGACTTCACATGGGTTTATGTTTGTTAAAAGAGTAGTTGAACTCGCGAGTCAGCATGCCACTCTCGATCTCGTAGCTTGGGTATTTCTCATGTCCAAGAAAGACATCCCTATAGAAAGTCATTTCGACGAGGTTTTGATTTTGTTTCTCTCATAGGTTTTTGAAAGCTTTGTTCATTTAGTTAAAGTATCAGCAATCAATGAAGAGGTTCTAAACACTCAAGGAAACATTTGTTGGGTTACCGATGAAGTTTGAAGTAACACACTAAAAATGAACATTTAGTTAAGAGTAACGATCAAGCTTATTAATGGGAAATCAACAACTAAATTTCAAACTAGAGTGTCGTGCTATTGTTTTCTGGGAGAAAGCGTAGATGTTCGATAGACAGGGATGACCCTCGCATAGCTAAATAACATAAGCTTAGGGATTTCAATTTTTTTTCAGAAAAAATATATTGGAAAAGGTCCTTAATTTTTTTTAAAAAGATTTTTTTAACAAATTTTACTAAATTGTTTAGGATCTTATCTCTGGACCGCCCCTATCAATAGATTCCTGCTATCTGGATAACTCGAGGTATTTCTAGACAGAACTTTCACTCTTGGTCAACTTCGTAATCGAATCCAAATCCTCAGGGAGATCAACTCATGACGATGTTCTGAAATGATGCAGGTATGGTTGCGGCTCGCGTAATCATCTCCATCGACTGCAACCTTTGGTAATCTGTTGAATATCATCTCTTTTATTTCTGCTGGGCTTTACTTGGGCTGGGATGCTATTTATGGGTGTTTACTTGGGTTCTAATGTGATTCATATTTGTTGAAGGGTCTTAACCATAGCTTTTGGACTTATAAAACATTTTTATGTTTTTAATATGAGAGTCATTTACTTCCTTTGTTTCATTATAGGTGGTCAATTTAGAATTTTACACACGGATTAAAAAAACAATTAATTTTGCATATTTTCTATATAAAAACATAATTACCTATACACCTAACTATATTTCAACCAATAGAAAAATAAACTGCAACATAAAATTATAAATTTTGCATCAAAACTCGAGAACGATACTTATTTTGTAACAAAAAAATTTCTCTAAAACGACACTTAATATGAAACGGAGGAAATACAAAACTAAAAAAATACAAACATAAAAAAAAATGAGAAAATTTGATTCGAGGTAGAAATTACCTGGATACATTAATACTTAACTAGATTCTGACCCGCGCTTTCAAAGCGCGGGATATTTTATGATGAAAATTACATTAAATGCTCATACATATATGCATACATAAATAGGTAAATATTTTATGATGAATTATGTTATCAACATTATATTTTTTTTGTTAATTTGTAAAAAAAAGTTGTCTATTTAAAATATTTTATTTTTAAAATAGCGTTTTAAACCTGAATCGGACCTCCGTCAAATGATAACCCGATGATCCGATATGTAATTTGATTTAATTCAATTTGATTTAATTCTTATTTTTAAATTTAAGAATTAATTTCAATGTTTTCATTAGATATTCAAATAGTTAAAATTTGAAATTGTAATGAAAAATTAAGAAAATATATTTCATAACTTTAGTATATTTTTAACCATGTTTTTCTTGTATTTTTACTATATATAATTATACATTAAAATTTGTTAAACTATTTACCCATGATTCATTTGTAATTAACTTAATGACCAAAAATAGTCTGGTTCCATATTCAGATCAGTTTAAAATACTGATTTAAACATATACTCCCTCTCTTTTCATATTAAGTGTCGTTTTACATAAAAAATTATTACAAAATAAGTGTCGTTTTCTTTTTTCAATGCAAAATTTATTAGCTTTACACTGCAATTTATTTTTCTATTGGCTGAAATATGGTTAGGTGTATAGGTAATTGTGTTTTTATAGCAAAATTAATTATTTTCTTAATCTGTGTGCAAAAAGCTAAAATGACACTTATAATAAAATAGAGAAAATATTTAATTTTTATATTTTTATAATATGAATTTTCTTTAACTTTACTAAAACGATATATGAATTTTGGACGGTCCAAAGTAAGCATTTTGTCTTGTGAATTAGTTCTTTTCTTTTTAGTAAAATATCTCTTCAAATCAAAAAGTTCGTTCAAATATTGATTTGAATCTTGTGGCCCACATTTGCATAGACAAAATATTAGATAGAATAAATAGGAGAAAAATCAGAAGCATTAAGTTGTTAGGCAAAATTATTTATATTCAACGATGTATTCCAAATATACCTTAATGAATTGATAGATAAGGTAAAAAAACGCAGTCACATTTTTCTGTAATCATGACCATGAATGGATAACTTTTAGAGGTTCAAGTCGTTCAATAACCATTACTTTTTTAAAATCTTACCATAATAATCGCAATACAAAATTTTCTTTACAAACATGCAAAATCTAGATTTAGGAATCTATCAGTTACTTTATAAATTTCAACGTGAAATAATTGAATATATATATATATAATCTTACCATTAAAATAGGCTAGTTTTAAGGGTGTTATATTATAAATATTAAATGTGCTACGCTTAAGATTAATGTTATAGTCTAATAAATTATATAGTTTTTTTAACAAAAAAATTCCACCTAAAATCAAGTTGGATCCAATTTTGTGTTTTTGTTTTAATAGTATTGATGAAAGTTCCAAACATTAATTGTTAGAAGGTTTACATATGAAACGTGTAATGTGAATTTAGTTTAGCTTGTTACATAATACAATTGTTTGACATGATTGACTCAACTACTGATCATCTAATTAACTTATACATGTGAATATACATTAGTTGTTAGAATATGAAGTCTTGTTATCCCAAATGTGATTATATAATAATATGAAGTCCAAATGTGATTATAAAATTATCTGAAGTCTTGTTTCAAACCAAAGCAACACATTGTGTAATTTTTAATTGCTCGATTACGACTGAATTAACGTTATTGTAATACATTTACGTTGGAAAAAAATCCAAGATCAAGGAATTTCATTCCATGATAAAGTCTCTCCTTCAAGACATTAAACAAGCAATCTTGATTCTTCTAAATACAATACAAAGATTAAAAAAAAATAACTGTTTCTTTTAGTTATACAGTGTAATTAATTGTTACGGAATTTTAAAAAAATCTATAAATTTGACAAATAACATAAAACTATATAGAGTATGATTTTTTTTTTGATAATTTAGAATTTTTCGACCGCCAAAACCCAATTTCCCTGAAAATTTATCAACCAGCACTAAACAAAGTCGGTTATTTACAATAGAAAATAAATATTTATATCGCTTGATCACACAAAAAATGTTTACATCTTTCCAAACTCGCCTTACTACTCAACTACTCTTGTTTGGTTTTAGAATATGAAATTCATATATTAACTAAATTAATCTATTGGTAAGATCGTATGTGATATACTACGACTCTATCCTTCAATTCAAACTTCAATATAAAATTTAACAAACATATAAAAGGTATAATGAAATGATCAGGAAAAATGGAAAAGTTAATTCCATTAATTAATCATTAATTTTCGTTCGTCTTCTCTGACAAGAACAGCTGAACAAGTTTATAAACCAGTAGCCAGACTGGATCCACACATATGATTTCACTTTCAGCTTTAGATATAAATCCTTTTATCTCTATATTAAAATATCTCTTTAGCGGAATCATAGTTTCATAAGAGTACAAAAACAATATAACATGAGAACAGAGTAAAAGGTGAACATAACGTTACGTGTTTTCATGAGTGGACAATACTTTTCATTCTCTGTATTCTATTATTAGTCGTTTTCAGGAAACTATCCCACGTTTCTTTTGTCAAATATATATGTCGTTTTCATTTCTGCTGCAATTATAGCACTCTTTATCCCCTAAAAAATTATAATTCTGATCCAAGTATAGTTTGATCCTGTGATTTTTTTTTTGTTGTAAAAGGTTGATCCTGTGATCTTTAACCTTTATGCTCTACATTTTTCAGTTATATAACAATGCTTAGTTAATTACTATTTCCGTTTCAGAATTACGTATGTTTTAGACTTTTTACACATATTAAAAAACACATAAATTTTGGATTATAAATGCATTATTTTTTGTAATTAGTTATTTCACGTAACTTTTAGCCAATCAAAATTCAGTAAACCAAATTAATGTTTTTGAAATCTACAATTTATCATTATTACTTGCATTGAAAATGTAAAATATAAATTTTTTAGAAACAATTTTTTTTTAAAACATGGATCATTATGTAACAGAGGGAGTAGTTTTTATTATGGATTTAAAATCACCTAAAGTTAATTGTGCATTCTGTCAATATTAAATTTATAATTTTTACAAATCCATTTAGTTCTTACCATCGACCAATTAGATATGAAACACATGAACAATGTCAAGAGGATTTTATATTTTTTCCCGGGTCGTATAATGTCTTAATTGGTTGGTAACCGAATAAGATAATTGGTAATGAAAACGTAAATGGTATTCAAACTTAGAAAATACTATCATGTATGATGAGAGAGTGACATGTACCAATAGCTCGTTAACGTGGCCTCAAAGATACAAAAAAGTGTAGTACTCCTTCCGTATCAATTTACTTGGTGGTTTAAGATTTTTATTTTGTTTGATGTTCTCTTTATTTAAGACAAATTTATTGTTATTTGAAAATTAAAATCAATTACAAAATACTATATTTTTTATTAGTTGAATTAGTTTATTTAATGTATTTTATGTAATCAAGATAGATTGTATATAAGTTTGCATTTTCTTAATCTATATGTATCTATATTATTAAAATTGAGGTACAAAATATAATTAACTTTATTTTCAACAAATTTATTACATTTTTTTCTTTATTTTCACTTATTTTAATTACTTTATTAAATATTTATTTTTAAATAAGTCGTCAGTATTTATTATAAAAGTACAAAATAGAACTTACATATTATAATTGTTTTATTATATCTTTTACATTTTTTTCATTCTGTCAAGCTATTTCACTAATTGTATTTACCATAATAGCTCAACGTCATTTATTTTAATAGATTAACAAAAAATCATTTTTTGTTTACATCTACTCTATTAAAATAGAGTCCTATTTTTTATCTACTTACAAATAGTTTAGGTTTGACTATTACATTTAACTAGTTTTTCTATATTTTACTTTTACCTAATTTAACAATTACTAAATATATACACTATCCTAAAATTAAGGAACTAAATAACTAATCAATTTTTTAAATAATCAATTCAATTTATATTAACACTAAATTTGAATAACTAATCAATTATATTTTATTTTCTAATATAAAAAAGAATTAAATATACCTATAAATCCGTATAAATATAAAATTGTACTTTAACCCAAATGCAAAAAATAAATGCTTCAAAACTTTCACCAGATACATAATATCTCTTATAGATAGAGTATTAAAATTAGATATATATATATATATACACGATAAAATAAATATTAATAATTAGTTACTATGAATATTTAATAATATAATGGAACATATTATTATTGCCTATTCCAACAAACATGTAAAAGCTTTATCAAAAATAAAGCTAACTGAAAAATATAAAACACACTTTAAGTTAGGTTTGGGCCTCAGAATACGTGTTAGATATTTTTAAATTTTGATTCTAATTTATAGCATATCCTAGGTCTCATTCTGGTAAATTTTGAAGTACGGATCAGATTCAGATATAACGTATTTGTTTTGGTTCTACTTTGTATCATATCTTAAAATTCATAAAGTAACCATATATCATTCATATTTGGGTTATATTGGTTCAGTTTAGATATATCCAAAGTTAAATCCAAAATTTAGAAACAAAACATAAAAAGTGAATAATTATTTATATAAAATTGAATATTTAAAGTACTTATTTAAAACTTAATACTTATTTTAGTTATCATTTCAAAGAATGTAGAATTGAATATTTGAAATACATATTTATATTTCTGATTATTTAGATACTCAAACCGGTTTTTTAGATTTTTTCGGACTTTTCAGCTTTTGGGTTACCCATTCGGGTTTGGCTAATAACACTTCGGGTTCGTATATCTTTTGTATCACCCTACAAGACCCATTCTAGTATTTTTGACATTTTAGACTGGGTATGTATGGATCAGATTTTTTTGTTTGGGTTCGGTTTAAACTTCATGTTATAGATTTTCTACCCAAATTTACTTCAAATAAAGAAAAAATGATTATATAAATTTTTATAAAAAATCATATGCGCTTTAGCGCGGGTTAAAATCTAGTAATCAGTTAAACATGGGTATTCATGTACGCTTTCGGATACAGAACGGTTATTCGGGTATCGGTTTTTTTATTTTAAAATTAAACTCAATTCGGATATTATAAATTTTCAGACGAGATTGAAATCAAATTTTCCGGATCCAGGTAAATTTGTAAAAACCTAAAAATATCTAAATAACTTATGTTTATATATTTTAAAAAAATTATTAAACAATTTATAAAAATAAAAACTAATTTCACACGGGCATGAATCAAGCTCTAATTAACTTTAAACACCTAGTAAAATGAAATTGAAGGAGTACAAGACACAGGTGCAGAGATTAAAATCGAAAGGCAAATAGCCCAAAAAGAATGCTAGTCAAATACTCAAATGCTTGCCAACTTTTTTATTTTTTCCTTCCCCCAAAATTAAACTATTTTTATTGAATATTTTATCATCTCAGAACGTTAATAATGTGGTTCAAAAAGAAAACACGTTAATGAACTTAAAAGTATATTCTCCAAAACTTTTAAAATATGTGGAGAAAAATTGAAAAGCAAATTCCAAACTCACACCGACTCTAAACACCAGTCAAGAGTTAGATACTATCAATCGTCAAATAACTGCTCAAGAATTTCAGCAACAATTTTATCTCAATCATACATTCATTTTTACAATGGAAAATGTAGTTTAAGAAAAAAATACTTCATGTAATCATCATTAAATCAGCATAATTAAGAATCCTGCCTTATGAATTTTATTTAATGAAGCCTTAAATAAGTTTTTATCATATTAATATCTTAATTTTGAAATAAATAATATTCTCTTTGTTTTATTATAAATGTAACTTTAGGTTTTTCACACAGATTAAGAAAATAATTAATTTTACATATTTTCTATATAAAAACACAATTACCTATACATCTAATTATATTTCAATCAATAGAAAAATAAATTGCAGTATAAAATTAATAAATTCCGTTTTGAAAGTCGAAAACTATAATTATTTTGTAACAAAAAATTTCTGTAAAAAGACACTTAATATGGAGTTAGGAATAACTTCTCTCTCTTCATTAAACTTAAGGAAGCTTGGAATCTCCCTCTCCCTCTCTCACTAGTCACTAGCCACTAGCTATACCTTTTCTTTAATGGCGATGCTTTTAACTACACACTGTAACTACTCTTCTTCTTCTTCTTCTTCTCTGTCATTGTCTCTTCTCGCTCTACTTTTGCTTTGCCCTTTTTAGAACTTCCATGGCAATGTTTCTCTGCAATGGAATGTGATCACCGACCCGCAATGGCTACCGGAGATAGAGTTACGTTCCTCGTTTTGCTTATAATCTTCGCTTCGATCTCTGGATTCTCCGTTGTTCACTGTGTTACTGATCCATCTGATGGTAAAGTACTGATCTTTATGACTTTTTTTGACTTTAGCTTTTCTTGCTTTCACCTCATTGTATGATTTGAGACCTGAGATTTTCTGGGTTTCTTTGTTTCTTTCTGAAAGTAGATGACTTTAGTTTCACAAAATATAAAGTTGTAAGCTTTATGATAGATCCTTTATTGAGTTTCTGACTCTTGAGTTGTTGTTCTCTTCTCATTGGTCTATTGCAGTTCATGCCCTTCAAGTTTTGTATACTTCACTGAATAGTCCTTCACAGCTGACCAATTGGGGAAATGGTGGTGGTGATCCATGTGGAGAGTCATGGAAAGGGATTACTTGTGAGGGCTCAGCAGTTGTCTCTATGTAAAGGAACCAGACTTTTTTTTTCCACTTTAAGTCTTGAGTGTCTTGTAATGTTTCTTTTTTTTCCTTGTTGTGGTTCTTACAGAGATATATCGGATTTAGGAGTCTCTGGCACTCTTGGATACTTGCTCTCAGACCTAATGTCACTCAGAAAACTGTACTATCTTTGCAGTTTTCTTTTTGTTTGTGTGATCTTTGTGTGTTTTTGAGGATTTGATTCAATAATGTTAGTCCACTTTCACCTTGATACAGGGATGTTAGCGGAAACAACATACATGATACACTTCCATATCAGTTGCCACCGAATCTCACAAGCTTGTAATGATGTGTTCTTTATAATACTTAGTCTCAGTGTTCAATTTCAAACTAACAGCTGAAAAGAAAATGCAATGCAGAAACTTGGCGAGAAACAACTTAAGTGGTAACCTTCCATACTCCATATCTGCTATGGGTTCTCTTTCTTACCTGTGAGTTTGACATTTTAAACCCTGAGATGTAGCATAACTCTTCTTCTTGTATGCGTATTCAAGTTTTGAAATGTTATTTTTTAGGAATGTGAGTGGTAATTCACTCTCAATGTCAATAGGAGATATCTTTGCTGATCTTAAGTCACTTTCAACCTTGTAAGATCTCTTTATTCTCCTTTATCATAATGATATGTTTTAGTTTCCATTGATCTTAGTTTTGCTTTGTTCAGGGATCTTTCTCACAACAACTTCAGTGGCGATCTTCCAAGTTCTTTGAGTACAGTATCCAAACTTTCCGTTCTGTGAGTGCTTTTAAACTTTCTTTGTTGCAACGAGAATTCAAAAGTGTAAAAAGAAATTCATAGTGATGATGATGATATCTACATTTTGACAGCTATGTGCAGAACAATCAGTTGACCGGTTCCATTGATGTACTCTCGGGTTTGCCGTTGACAACTCTGTAAGTTTCATGTTACATAGACAAAAAGCAACGAATGTGTTATTTCCTCATTTTTATATGTTTTCTTTGGAAGAAATGTTGCAAACAATCATTTCAATGGATCCATACCTAAGGAGCTCACCTCTATCAAGACCTTGATGTAAGTTTCCAGTAACAACCCATTTCCATGCTTTAGAGTTTTCTTGAACTTTCAGTTTAAACGAAAGCAAGTGTATGTCTTTGACATTCAGATATGATGGTAACTCCTTTGAAAATGTTCCTGTATCTCCTCAACCAGAAAGACCTAACCAAAAAGGGAAACATTCTGGTCCTAAGAAACCCAAAAACAGTCCTGGCGCTACAGAGACTTCTTCTGGTTTGTCTGGTGGAGTAGTCACTGGTATAGTGTTCGGTTCTCTGTTTGCTGCTGGTATTGTAGCACTTGTGCTTTACTTGTCCCTTCATAATAAGAGAAAGAAAGTTGGACAAAGCACAAGAGCTTCTCAAAGAAGTCTTCCACTTAGTGGAATAACCGAAGTGCAAGAGCAGAGGGTAAAAAGTGGAGCATCTATTGCAGACTTGAAGTCTTCGCCTGCAGAGAAAGTAACAGTTGATCGTGTTATGAAAAACGGGTCGATAAGTAGAATGAGATCTCCAATTACTGCTTCACCTTACACTGTTTCCTCTCTGCAAGTAGCAACAAACAGTTTTAGTCAAGAAAACATCATTGGTGAAGGATCTCTAGGCCGTGTCTATAGAGCAGAGTTCCCCAATGGAAAGGTAACTCAAAAGGTTGATAGCTTTCTACACAAAACAAAACTCTCTTGGGACTAAAGTCCTTTGTGTAACTTATATATAGATAATGGCGATTAAGAAGATTGATAATGCAGCACTTTCATTACAAGAAGAAGATAATTTCTTAGAAGCCGTTTCCAACATGTCGAGATTAAGGCATCCAAACATTGTTCCCTTGGCTGGATACTGCACCGAGCATGGTCAACGTCTTCTGGTCTATGAATATGTTGGAAATGGGAATCTGGATGATATGCTTCACTTGAATGATGATAGAAGCATGAACTTGACTTGGAATGCACGTGTTAAAGTGGCACTTGGGACTGCCAAAGCTCTAGAGTATGTCACATTTGTTATGATTAATGCCATGAACAACTTTCATGTCAACCCTGAGCTTGTTTTTCCTTTTTCTTTTTGGTTATTTAAACAGGTACTTGCATGAAGTTTGCTTGCCTTCTATTGTACATAGGAACTTCAAGTCGGCGAATATAATGCTAGACGAAGAACTTAACCCTCAATTATCAGACTGTGGTTTAGCTGCTTTGAATCCTAACACTGAGAGACAGGTCTCAACTCAAGTGGTGGGTTCATTTGGATACAGCGCTCCCGAGTTTGCATTGTCTGGAATCTATACTGTTAAAAGTGATGTATACACTTTTGGAGTAGTCATGCTTGAGCTCTTAACTGGTCGAAAACCTCTTGACAGGTTCTATATTTTTCCCTTTTTATCTAATGTCGACCCACAAAATAAACAACAGTTATTCAGTTTCCTTTGCTTTGTGTGTGTTTGATAGCTCGAGGACGAGAGCAGAGCAATCACTAGTGAGATGGGCTACACCGCAGCTTCATGATATAGATGCTCTGTCTAAAATGGTTGATCCTTCTCTTAATGGCATGTATCCAGCTAAATCACTGTCTCGTTTTGCGGATATCATTGCTCTTTGTATTCAGGTAGCTTACCATCTTAAAGGAAATGAACGAAACTGTTGTCCTAAAGTAATCATTTATCTTTTTGTTGTTAATTGTAGCCCGAACCGGAGTTCAGGCCTCCAATGTCAGAGGTGGTGCAGCAGCTAGTGAGATTAGTTCAACGAGCAAGTGTAGTCAAACGAAGATCTAGTGATGACACTGGATTTTCTTACAGGATACCTGAACATGAGCACATGGATTTCTCATTCTGATTAAAAATAATCCAAAAAAAAACTTCTTTTCTGTTCATTGGAAGCTCAAAAGAAGCTCCAAAACTCAAGAGGGAGACGCTTTTGCCTAATACATGAAGGACTCTGAACCAAAGGATGTGACAGAGAGGTAAAGAATGCATATCTTGGTTCAGACCAAAAAGTATGAAACTTTGTTTGTGAGCAAGGATAAAATTTGAGTACATATGAGTCTTTGTATCACGTTTTGTTCATCTGTCTTATTATTTCTTTTTGTCGAAAAGACAATCAATCTGAGACTTTCTTTTGCAGTGTTCTCTTCTTCTTTTTTGTATGTCGAATATTAGAAAATGTTTCAAGATATGCTAATATGATTGAGAAAATGGGAGATAGAAGATAAGATATGATGTAAGTTAATGTTGAGAAGACCCAAAGACAAAAGCGCTTTCATGCTCGTCTGTTCTCATCAGATAAAAAACAACAGACCACAATAAACAGACCTAAAGTTGACTTAAACGCCACGGAAAAGTCTATACAACTGACTCTGCTACCATAACTTGTCTTCATCATCTTTCCCATCTCTCTCCCTTTTCACATTATCCAAGTTTTGGAACGCACCATACAGACATGATCCACGACATAGACAAGAAAATCCTAACTTACTAAAATATGCACCAAAGAGCTTCCAAGTTATAACTTGTATCCCCTGTGGCTTTTTCTCATGAGAAACTCGCGATTATCTTTTCCTGCGCTTTGGTTCCACCTGAAGACAAGAATGTCATTGTTAACATCAGCCCCAAGATTTTGAGCACAAAACAGAAACAAGAAAGAAGAAGAGTTTTCCTGTACATAAGAGTCTCTATACTATACAAGTTCTTGGAAGTAAAAGCATAGCAAAATCGTCTTTACAGTCTTATAAATTGTGATAAGAGAGCGCTCTTAGTTCAGTTCAGTAGAACGTGGGTCTCCAAAACCTAATGTCCATTTTATGTTTGACGCATCGCATATAGTTAGCCTGACTAAGGCATTGATATTAAAAGAAGTAGTGTCAGCTCTCATTGGATTCTTGATAACCTTAACAGACGGATGGTTTTGCAGTTGGAACTGGAGTAACGTTAAGCAAATATCAAATCCAGACAGGACCAAGAAACAAGAATTCTATCTTTCTAGGCACTCCCCACTCAGCAAAGCACACCATCAAGGCAGTGCATATTTTTGGTCTTTAACTTTTCTCAGATCTCAAACTGAAGTCAATGATAGGACAAGGTTGCACACAGAACGGCAGCAGAGGCTAGTGTTATTAAACTATACATGCAGTGACTAAAGCAGATACAAACGAACCTTGATATCATCAGCTGGAGATGCAGTAAATCCGTTTTGTGATTTCTTGACATCGTCATCAGAACTGCATTCATCACATGCAAAGTGATCAAGCAGCTTTGCTTCTTCAGTCGTCATGCCAACACATGCAGGATGATACCTACACCATCAAATTGCAACTCATACCATCAGTAACAAAGGATACCAGCAAGTTCAAAAATAGCTTCTCCACGGAAACAGAAGCTAATAAAGGAGATAAACATCAACATTTACCAATCTTTGCAGCCTTCACACTGCACCATGAGATCGTCTGGATTATAAGGCATTTCACATTTGCAGTACCTTCAGCACCCAAAAATTACCCAGAAAATAATAAAAATCATGGAAATTTATGGTTATAACTACAAGTAGATATGTTTCTAAATTGATTACTCATCTACTTACACAGCAACACGGTCAGGGGTAAACGCGCCAGTAGCAGCCTTGTACTCGAACCTACAATAATAATCCTCTGCCCCAACGTTTTCAAGCCTAGTGTAGTTTTTGAAAGTGTGAACAATGCATTTTCCCTCAATGGTGTGTGCGCTTTGAACATCGAAATGGTCAGACAAGAATAGCTCTTTAGCTCCATGGAACTGTCTCCTGCCACCAAGGGACTCCTCAGGGCGGTAATACCACCGACAGTGCACCTTCACATTGTTCCTGGCATCCGCTTCGATCTTCTCAACACGGGCCACATATGGTGGCTTACCAGCATCAGATGGGCGCATCAATACATAGTCTCCAGCTGCAGAAAACAGCCTCAAAGATTTACTTCATAGCTCATCATGCCCAATATTTCTAAATAGAGAAACTGAACATTCTATAATCTACACAGTACAACTAACACCATAAGAAGCTTGCAAAGAAAAACAGAATCAAGTATGGGTTGCAAAACGAATTAGTACAACAAACCCAACAAATCTACAGTACATATTTCACAGTTAACTCAATTTACATAAAAGAAGCCCAAATTAAAACAATTCACTAATATGACTCTCTGTTTTAAAACAAGAGAGCAACAAAAGATCACATTTTGCGACATTGCATAGCACAAACAGTTTCCAAAATTGTAGCTACGAAGCAATGAAACACACATTCAACAGCTACACAAACCTTGAACAAGACAACAAATGAAACAATGGTGAATGTAAAAAAAAAACAACACTTAAGCAGACATTCTACCGATACAGACTCAATATCTAGAGCTATCAAACATATCTAAAGACTCCATATACTCAACGCAAAGATGAAAGTTCTAAGTAAATGCAAGATCTTTCCCATATAAAACACACACACTTTGCATCAATGTAACATAACAAACAAAAGTATAGTCACAGGTAACTGAATTTACATAAAAGTTACTAAATTTACATAAAAGAAGCCCAAACCAAAACAATTCACTGATATAAAATCTCCATTTTGAAACAAGAGAGCAACCAAAGAACACATTTTGCACCATTGCATAACACAAAACACTTTCCAAAGTGTAGCTACTAAGCAGTGAAACACACATTCAACAGCTACACAAACCTAGAACAAGACCAGTAATGAAACAGACATTCTAACGATACAGACTCAATATCTAAAGCTACCAAACAGTCCCTTCCTTTGTAAACATATACTCAACGCTAAGATGCCCAAAGTGTACAACTTTACAAGTGAGTAGAGGAAAGAAGATGATATGAGAGACTTACCTCTCACAACTTTGTTGGTGCCTTTGATGGTGTACATGTCGAGCTCCTTCCTCCCAGTTTTGATCTTTGAGGGGACACCAGGTCGAGTTTTCGCCATGGAACCTAGGCTTGTTAAGACGGATATAAAGGTAAGGTTTTTGTTAGTCTCTGTACCTTGAAATGTACAGAGATTCAAGGGTTATGTAGATCTTAGGGTGTGTAGATCGATGTGAAGAGGAGGAAGAAGATGAGGAGTAAATCTGGAACCCTAGATTCTCTGTAGGTGAAGAGCAAAGTCTTTTTTTTTTGTCATTTTCTTTATTTCTTTTTATAACAAGTGGGATTATGTTTAAGGATCTTTTTTTCTTTTTTTCGGGATTACGATAAATATAACACGCAATAGTGACAAAGATTTAATACGCTAAATCAATTAAGTGGAACATAAATGTATATTCATTTAAGATTTCTAACTATATATGTAAGTTAGTATTTTATACTAGGTGAACTAGATCAAAGATTGAAAGTCATTTGCATTTTATGAGTGTTATGGTTGGGATTATGTTTTTTTTTTGATAGCCGTATTGAATCAATTAATCGGAGAATAAATGTATGTTCACTTTTAGAATTTTAACTTTATATGTAAGTTATATTTTATATGAGGTGAACTTGATCAAAGATTTGAGAATCATTACCATTTTGAAACTTTTACTTTTTTTTAAAACAAATTTTGGGATTATGTTTTTTTCTAGATTACCATAAATATAATGCGTAAGATTGACGCGGATTTAATCTTGAATCAATTAATCAGAGAGTAAATATATGTTCATTTTAGATTTTTAAATATATATATATATATATATATAATGTTATTTTTTATACGAGGTGAACTTGATCAAAGATTTGAGAATCATTTGTATTTTGAGATTGTTATTGTTGGAAAGAGCAATCTACTTTTTGAAATTTTCTTTTATTTTGATTTTCAACACTCACTTTATTTTATTGTCATTTTTTTATAACATTTGGAATTATGTCAGTTTTTTTTTTGGGATTACGATAAGCATAACACGTAATATTGACTCAGATTTAACACTGAACAACTAATAAAAAATAAGAATAATATTCATTTTAGATTTTTAACTGTGTATATTCATTTTAGATTTTAATCATATATGTAAGTTGTATTTATACTAGGTGAACTAGATCAAATATTTGAGAGTTATTTGCATTTTATGAGTGTTGCTATTGGAAAGACCAATCTATTTTTTGTTATTTTCTTTATTTCTTTTTATAACAAGTGTTGGGATTATTATTTTTTTTTTTTTTTTGATGACCGTAAATATAGCACCTAAAACTAACACATATTTAACTTTGAATCAATTAATGGGAGAATAAATGTATGTTCACTTTAGATTTTTAACCTTATATGTAAATTATATTTTATACGAGGTGAACTTGATCAAAGATTTAAGAATCATTAGCATTTTAAAACTTTTACCTTACTTTTTTATAACAAGTTTTGGGATTATGTATTTTTTTGGATTACCATAAATATAATGCATAAGACTAACGTGGATTTAACCCCAAATCAATTAACCAGAGATTAAATACATGTTCATTTTAGATTTTTAATCATATATGTAAGTTATATTTTATATGAGGTGAATTAGATCAAAGATTTAAGAATCATTAGCATTGAGAGCGTTAGTGTTGGAAAGAACAATCTACTTGGCATTTTCTGTATTTTTATAACAAGTTTAGGATTATGTTTTTTCGTTGGACTACCGTAAATATAATGCGCTAGATTAACACAAATTTAACGCTGAATCAATTAATCAGAGAATAAATGTATGTCATTTTAGTTTTTTAACATTACATGTAAGTTATATTTTATATGAAGTGAACTGGATCAAAGATTTGGGAACTGTTAGTATTTTGAGAGTGTAACTGTTAGACAGAGCAATCTGCTTTTTGACATTTTCTTTTAGTTTGGTTTTAACATTCATTTTATTTTATTTTCATTATTCTTTTATAATAAATTTTGTTATTTTGTCAGTTTGTTTGTTCGGGATTACGATAAACATAACACATAAGATTGACTCGGATTTAACACTGAACAACTAATAAAATTAAAAAATATATTCATTTTAGTTTTTAACCGTGTATGTTCATTTTAGATTTTAACCATATATGTCAGTTATATTCTATACTAGGTGAACTGGATCAAAGATTTGAGAGTTATTTGCATTTTATGTGTGTTACTATTGGAAAGACCAATCTACTTTTGTTGTTTTTTTTATTTATTTTTATAACAAGTGTTGGGATTACATTTTTTTGTCTTTTTTTTTTGTTTTTTTGTTTTGGTTTTGGATCACTGTAAATATAACACGCAAGACTGGCACATATTTAACGTTGAATCAATTAATCGGAGAATAAATGTATGTTTACTTTAGATTTTTAACCTTATATGTAAATTATATTTTATATGAGGTGAACTTTATCAAAGATTTGAGAACCAGTAGCATTTTAAATTTTTTACTTATTTTTTTATAACAAGTTTTGGGATTATGTTTTTTTTCTTCTTCTGGATTACCGTAAACATAATGTGTATAATTGACGCGGATTTAACCCCGAATCAATTATTCAAAGAGTAAATGTATGTTCATTTTTGACCATATATGTAAGTTATATTTTATACGAGATGAACTGGACCAAAGATTTGAGAATCATTAGAATTTGAGAGTGTTACTGTTGGAAAGAGCAACTTACTTTTTCTCATTTTCTGTACTTTTTTATAACAAGTTTAGGATTATGTTTTTTTTTTCTTGTTTTTTTGGATTACTGTAAATATAACTCGCAAGATTAACACGAATTTACGCTGAATCAATTAACCAGAGAATAAATGTATGTTAATTTAGATTTTAACTTTATATGTAAGCTCTATTTTATATGAGGTGAAGTAGATCAAAGATTTGAGAATCATTAGCATTTTGAGAGTGTTTCTGTTGGAAAGAGTACATTTTCTTTTATTTTGGTTTTCAACACTCATTTTCTTTTACGAGAGAATTTCATTTCTACCTTAAATTTGATACCACTTTGCAAATTTACCTTTAATTAATGACTATTTTCAAAAATACTTTTACTTTTCAATGAAAATAAAAATAACTAATTTTTTCAATATTTATAAAAGAAATTAGAAAATCAACATCACCCCTTTAACACTAAACCCTAAACATTAAACACTAAAGTATAAACTCAAATGTTAATATATTTTAGTAACGTGTATTTTTGCAATGTAGTACTTAACTTATGCTATTCTTGACCATTTCTCTTCTTTTATTTTATAACAAATTTTGGAATTATGTCAGTTTTTTTTGTTCGGGATTACGATAAGCATAACAAATAAAAAAATAAGAAAATATTCATTTTAGATTTTTAATTGTATATATAAGTTATGTTTTATACTCGATGAATTGGACTACAGATTTTAATAATCTAGCAATAATAACTTTTTAGATAGTCGGCACTAATGAAATCAAGTAATTTTTACTGTTATATTTTATCTTAATTTTTAGTAAGTAAAATATAAATAAAATGAATCACCGGATTTTTTCCGCCACAGATAAAAAAATGAAAAGAAAAAGAGTTTCCGTTCACTTTCTCAGGCTTTTGGCAAGTTTTATCGATGTCGTGAGAAGGTCAGTAGTGTAGTTCCGTAGGATTAAACGGTGTTGTGGTTGTCTTTCTATGATCGTGGAAGTCTAAGGGCTGGTGTTTGAGTTCTTCATCGACCTAGTGGTTTGAATGTTTGTTGACCAGATCTGAATACTTTTCTGGTGTGCGGTTGCGGGTTCAAGCTGGCTCTATTATGGGTTGTTAATTAATTCTCTCATTGGATTTGGAGAACCTTTGGGTATGAGAGTCAAAATTGGTTTTCGTGGTGGTCCTTCACGTTACTAGAGCACCCTCAACGAGAGATTCTAGTTTTAAGAGTTCTTAAAATACATATATGTGTATGTATATATTAATATTTAATTGTAGAATTTTTAACTATACGGAAAACTGAACTCAAAGTTTTTCTGCAAACAACTTTTGGGTTGAGTTTAAAACTCCACGATTAAAATATTAATATTAATATATACGTATATGTATTTTGAAAACCCTGAAACTAGAACCCACAAGAAGTGTTCTTATCTTCCTCGATGCTTCTCTGGAAGAAAGGAAAACAAAGTTGTCTTCTGTTTGTTCCTTCATGGCTACTCTTTAATTCTAGATTTCCTAGATTAGTAGAGTTTGTTCTTTGATTGGTTTTGTATAGGCATTTCCATCTCCACTTCTTATTTTACTTAAAAAAAAGTAGAGAACAAAGTGATGAACAAAAAACAAAATATTATTGTGTAAATAGAGAATGTTTTTATTTTTTATTCTTACTCTATTTTTCACTCTACTTTAAAATAAAATGGAGTAAATTATGGAGTAGAGATGGAAAATGTTAAGAGTATATATGGGGATTGTGCATCTACCATTTTCGAGTTTCTATGTGGCGTTAGTGCTTGCCTCCCTAATTTTTTAGGGAGTAACGAGTATAATCTCAAGTCTTGATCCGGTGATCTTAGTTGGGTATCCATAGTGCATTTGTCTTCACTATTATCTCTTCACTCCATCAGTTTAGGAGTCTTGCTCTTGATGTGTCTCCCGCTTCCTGCTGCTCCATCCTTGTCATCGACGGTCTCCTCTTCAGTGGTTGAAGTGGATCTTTGTGACACATTATTGTCTCTTTGGAATGGTTTCGGTTTGGGTAAATGGTTCTCTTCGTTTCCAGAGGGTTTTGATGCTCTTATTTTGGATTTAGTCAAGTTGTGGGTTTGATTGGACTCGGTTTTGATGGCTCTCCTGTGAAGTCCTTTCATGCTCAAAATTTTATTAAATGCTGTAAATATATACTTATACTATTAAAGTTAACTACTTAAAGTTATATAGTGAAATTTTGGAAATGAATTTAAATTTTAAAAAAGTAAAAAATAAATACTAAAAATTTCAAAACAAAAAATATTTTGGTTATTTTTTTAGGACTCTTCTGATAATAAAAATTAGAAAAACTGTTTAAAAGAATTTCTCATATTTGTATGTAATAATTTATTAAAGAAAATGAAAATTTATATGTAATATTTTGTTTTTTCTAAAATTCTAAACAAAATAAAATTGTAAAAGACTATGTAATAGTAATTTTTCTTTTTTAAACCTTATCCGAAATAAAGAATTTTTTTGTATCATATTTTTGACACATGTCACAATCTTAAATATATAATTGATATGTGTTGCGATCATGTTAATTAGGAAGTTTGAAGAACCAAATTTTATATAAAAAAATAATGTGCAAATCTTTCAAATATTTTTTTTTAAAATTTCTATCACAATAATAGACTTTAAAAAAATAAAATAGACATTATTTATTTTAATTTTTTAATATTCTTTTATAATTTAAACTTCATCTTCTAAATCTAAATTAGTATTTCACCTTTTTAATAAAATCTATTTCTATTTTGGCTTTGAATTTTGTTTTGGTGACAAAAAAAACTTTTTTTTACATCTACGTTTGGGTATTCCTAAGATAATTTATCAGAAAAACGATCCAATTTCAATTCTTGAAAAGCGGTTTTATCAGTAGAATTATTATGTAAAGAAAGAGATAAAAATACAAAAAACATTGTCGACTTGTCTTTACTATATAAATCTCCCAATGAAAGAAAGATCATTACAAAACATCAAAAGCAAATCATGCTTGTCAGATGTTTTCGCCAACAGAGTTTATTCAAAATACTTCTTAGACGTGAACCTTAAGGAGAACATACCATCATATAGGTAGTACGTAAACCTCTTATAAACCTCACCTGATTTCACCATCATATACATATTATGGTATAAACATGATCAAAAGGAATCAAGCCTGTGAGGTTTCTCCAGCACCGTTTGTCTTCACACGCTTCTCCTTGTAGTCTTTCACAGCTGCCTTGATGGCGTCCTCGGCCAACATACTGCAATGGAGCTTCACTGGTGGGAGAGAAAGATGCTTTGCAATTTCACTGGCAAATATACATCACAGGAGAAAAATAAAAGCACCCATTCAGGACTTGGTATATTGAGAAACTCCATGTCGTAACTCATAATTATTAGTTATTCTCAGACAAAGAAGCCAAACCTAGAAAACCTTATCTACCATACTAACCAAGTAAACCAATATCATATTCATACCAATAGACAAGGTCCAGTGATGAGTTCCTCAAAACAAAAATAACAGTCGTGAAATACATCTAAGTGGTATGTCAACGATTACCGAGTGAACCAATTAGACACCACAGGTTCAAATGCAACAACTCAAAACACACTACGTTAATTGCATTCAAATGTAGGAGACAAACAAAAGGTACTTACGTGTTCTTGATGGTCAGGACTTCCTCCATAGCTTTGCCTTTCACCCATTCAGTAGCTGACAATATTAGAAGATCAATCAACAGTAGAAAAGTGTAAACCACAAAATAGAATCAGAAATAACAAATAGATCAAGTTGCAAACTTGCTCACAAGACACAAGAATCCTTGACAAGGATACATTTCATTACACAAAATCCGACCAATGCGTCAGTTCCTAATCATGCCCTAATTCGAACATAGCCTCCACAAGAACCAATCAATTACGAACCTAATTCATCGAGAGCGAATCAATTTTAAACCTAATTCATCGAGAACCAATCAATTTCAAACCTGATTCATCAAGAACCAATCAACTATAAACCTAATTCATCAAAAACCAATCAATTCGAAACCTAATCCATCAAGAACCAATCAATTTCAAATCTAATTCACCAATTTTCAGAACAAGTAATCGAAAGCCCTAAATGAAACATACCCACAGATGAAGAGGCGATAGCGGAGCCACAACCAAAGGTCTTGAAACGAGCATCAACGATCTGACCAGTCCTCTCATCGACCTTGATCTGAAGCTTCATCATATCACCGCATGCGGGAGCTCCGACGAGGCCCGTACCGATGCTGGGATCGTTCTTATCGAAAGACCCGACGTTGCGTGGGTTATCGTAGTGGTCTATCACGTTCTCATGGTAGGATCGGTAGATACCAACGGACCACGGGGTGGATTGGCGTGACGTAAGCCCTAAAGCCTTCTTCGCAGCTTGCCTGAGCATCATCGTCGTCGATTAGGGTTTAAGAGAGAGAGAAATGTTTCCACGGATGTTGGAAAGATGAGATGTTAATTTTAGGAGGGCCCTTTGGTTTAATGGGCTACGAAGAAGGCGGTTTGCTTTGATGGGCTACAAAGAAGGCGGTTTGGTTTAGATATAAGATGGGACACGTGGATGGTTCTCTGATATTTTGCTATGATTATATGATTTAATTTTAAAAATAGGTAGTTATCTGTAAATTTGTGGATATAAATATTGTATATTAAATATCTTATATATAAAATTATAATTTTTGAATAATAATTAGAAAAATGAAAATAATTTAACTTTATATAATTTAAATTCTAAATCTCAATACTATTTTTAGAAATATGAGATTTAGTGATAATTCAATAATATTAATCTAAATCGCTAAAAATATTTAATTTTAAATTTCACTTACAAAATCTCACCCAATAAATTTAATTCTAAATTAGTTAACCAAAATATATAAATGTCTATTTCATTTTCGATAAAATCTATTTTGATTATTTTTTCTTTGAATTTTATTTTAGTGACATAATTTTTTTTAACATTTATATTAGGTTATTCCTCTAAGATAATTTATCAAAAACCCATCCAATTTCAATTTTTGAAAAGCCATTTTATTAGTAAAATTATTATGTAAAGACACGAGATAAAATAAATAAAAAATGATTGTTGACTTGACTTTACTTTTTATATATTAAAGTCCAAGTCGCCTGACAAATCAGAATTAGACATATGGCAATTTTTTTGTAATAAAATAAATAAATAAAAACAATTGAATTTCATCTCTTACTTTTGTCCAATTCAATTCTTCCACTATCTATATTCCTAATTTTTCTAAGATTTTAACTCACGTTAACTATTTTCAGAAATTATTTTCTTCATATCCTTTACAAATTAAATCTACTTTCTTCTCTAAATTGTATCTCTCACAAAAGCAACATGTCTTTAAAGGTGATGAGACTCTAAATTTGACACATGACTACCAAGATTAGTGTTCTCCGATTTCTAATTTTATGCACGATTTCAAACTGTTGTCTCTATATAATTTTCTATTCTTCTCTATCTACACTTCTCTTTTTATTCTCAGTCGTTTCTATCTCTTTAACATTTTTGAGTTTTGAGTTTAGCAACAAAATAGATACTTCCGTTATAAAAAATTCCGTTACAAAAAGATCTATGTTTTAGAAAAAAAATTGTTTCAAAAAATATACATTTTCAATACATTAATTAATGGTAAATTGAAAATTTCAAAGTGTTAATTAGTATCTTATTGGTTAAAAATTATAAGAAATAATTAACTACAAAAACTATACATTAAAAACGTAGATATTATATGTTTTCTTAATTAGTGTGAACATTCTAAAATATACATCAATTTGAAACAAAAGGAATATATCATTACGAATATTTTATTGCGATTCAATGTATCTTCTTCTCAATATCATATTCTCTTATTCTTTTTGTGTGATTCAGCTGAAAGTTGTTTTAAGGAATTATTCATAAGAAGACAAAGGGACAACAAGGCTGTACAAATAGATTTTAAAAGTCAAAGACCATGGAAATACTAAATATTTTATTACTCCCTCCGTTTCATTATAAGTGTCACTTTAATTTTTTGCACACGGATTAAAAAAACAATTAATTTTACATATTTTCTATATAAAAACACAATTACCTATACATCTAACTATATTTCAACCAATAGAAAAACAAACTGCAGCATTAAATTAATAAATTTTGCATTAAAAGTCGAAAACGACACTTATTTTGTAACAAATTTTTTTTTCTAAAATGACACTTAATATGAAACGGAGGGAGTACTTTTCTTTCAGTTAACCGTGGAAGTCTGATTAGGTTCGATGTTACGCATGTTTTCTTAGTGAGTTTCTTAGAAAAAGTAAGAAATTGGTTTTCTTAATTTTAACTAAGAAAACTTAAGAACCGTCTCTTAAATAGGAGATATAAGAGACGTTTCTTATCCGGAAAAATGTTAAAAAAAAAAAATTAAAAAAAGGACAGAAAAAATTAAAAATCACATCTTAAGAGATCCGGGTTAAAAATGACCTAGGAACGTCAAGAACGAAGAGATATCATATCGGCGATGATTGTATGGACGAGATTAAAGTAATACTATAAACAAAGGTACTTTAGATTATTGTTGCTATAAATTGTTATAGTTTTCAGATATATTATACATAATTTATGACTCTGCAAATATATATTAATATTCTCCATCATCTCTTGACACCTAGGAATTTAGGGGATGATCTATATGGTGTTAGTACATTTTTGACCCATAAAAATAATATTGACACATGTTTAACTTATATGTTATTTTATACAAAAGATAAATTATTTTAGTGTTCAAGGAAAAAGCTTAAAAGTTTTTTTTTGCCCGTACGTAGTGCGGGTCTGAACACTAGTTAGATATAAAATCTCCCAATCAAAAAAAGATCATTACAAAACATCAAACTTCAAAAGCAAATCATTCTTCTCAGATACTTCTTAGACATGAACCTTAAGGAGAACATACCATCATATAGGTAGTACGTAAACCTCTTATCCACCTCACCTGATTTCACCATCATATACATATTATGGAAAGGAATCAAGCCTGTGAGGTTTCTCCAGCACCGTTTGTCTTCACACGCTTCTCCTTGTAGTCTTTTACAGCTGCCTTGATGGCGTCCTCGGCCAACATACTGCAATGGAGCTTCACTGGTGGGAGAAAAAGATGCTTTGCAATTTCACTGGCATATATACATCACAGGAGAAAAAAAAAGCACCCATTCAGGAGTTGATAGATTGAGAAACTCCATGTCATAACTCATAATTATTAGTTATTCTCAGACAAAGAAGCCAAACCTAGAAAACCTTATCTACCATACTAACCAAGTAAACCGATATCATACCAATAGAAAAAGTCCAGTGATGAGTTCCATAAAAACAAAAATAACAGTCGTGAACCAATACGACACCACAAGTTCAAATGCAACAACTCAAAACACACTGCGTTTATTGCATTCAAATGTAAGAGACAAACAAAAGGTACTTACGCGTTCTTGATGGTCAAGACTTCCTCCATAGCTTTTCCTTTCACCCATTCAGTAGCTGAAAATATTAGAAGATTAGAAAAGTGTAAACCTCAAAATAGAATCAAACATAACAGATTAGAGGATAGATCAAGTTGCAAACTTGCAACCACGTACAAGGACCATAAGCATAGAGCATTGATAAGGGAAAACAGTTCACAAGACACAAGAATCCTTGACAAGGAACCATGTCATTACATGCAATCTGACCAATGTATCAGTTCCTAATCATGCCCTAATCCGAACATAAACCCCCACACCAATTTTCAGAACAAGTAATCAAAAGCCCTAACTGAAACATACCTACAGATGAAGAGGCGATAGCGGAGCCACAACCAAAGGTCTTGAAACGAGCATCAACGATCTGACCAGTCCTCTCATCGACCTTGATCTGAAGCTGCATCATATCACCGCATGCGGGAGCTCCGACGAGGCCCGTACCGATGCTGGGATCGTTCTTATCGAAAGACCCGACGTTGCGTGGGTTATCGAAGTGGTCGATGACGTTCTCATGGTAGGATCGGAAGGCACCAACGGACCACGGGGTGGATTGGCGTGACGTAAGCCCTAGAGCCTTCTTCGCTGCTTGCCTGAGCATCATCGCCGTCGATTAGGGTTTTAGAGAGAGAGAGGGCTTTGTTTCCACGGATTTTGGAAAGATGATATTAAAATATTAGGAGGACCCTTTTCTTTAATGGGCTACAAAAAGGCGGTTCGGTTTAGATATAAGATGGGACACGTGGATGGTTCTCTGATTTTTCTTTTGTCAACTGTGCTTTTTACTAAACTTATCGGTACAAAGTTACTGGTATACACGTCCTTACAACCAGACCACATGGTATCAAAATATTAAATATAAATACACGTGTCATAAAAGAACCATGCAAATCGGACGATTCTTCAGCTCCTTCTCCGATCAAGATTCCGGTGAACCTCCAACGAAATCTTCATCTTCTTTGCAGTACTTCCATCTTCTTTGATTTGCACCCGCTACATAACATCTTTCGTCTTTCGCTGTTGTTGATGTTTTTTTTTGCTAAGAATATGAATTTCATTATTAAAATGAGCGGGTTGTGTTTTACAAAGAGTTTAAGCAAACATGTAAACAACATAACAAAAAAAAGATAAAAACATGGTGAGATCCTCAAATTAACAGAGAGCAAAACGGAGATGATTCATGTCACTACTCATTAGCTAGCCACTGGCGCAAGAGGCAAGTGAAAGGTTTCCTGTTTCTCATGGCGAGGATAGAATCCTTGATTTGTCTATCCAGTTTTTTGAACAAGGTCATCGGAGAAGAGGAGATGTTGTTATGTAAACGGTTGTTACCTTCTGACCAGATGGTGTAAATGGTAGCTTGAGAGACAAGGCGTCGAAGAGTTGTGGAAGTAACTGAATCCCTTGTTTGAAGCCACATAACAAAAGCTATCCAAGTGTGAAAGAGAAAAGCACCGTACCCAAATCTCTTCATAAAAAGAGACCAAAGATGCTCACTGACCTCACACTTAAGGAAAAGATGGTCGCGGTCTTCAACAACATCATCACAGAGGCAACATTTTTGCGAAACCGGTAAACCCCACATTGCAAGCCTAGATCGAGTTGGAAGCCTGTCAAGATAAGTTACCCAAAAGTGGAAAGCATGACGAGGGATAACACCTTTAAACCAAACATTTGTCATCCAATTTTGGATAATGGCTTGTGGACGTAAAGATTCCCAAGTACGTTTTGCAGAGAAGTTGTCAAGTTCGTCACCATCCACACACCAGAAATAATTATCATTCGGAGCAGAGGGGTGAGGAAGACAAACCGTGAATAGATGCATTTGTAAAGCTATAGCTTCATCAGAGCGAGCATGACGAAGATTCCA